>JAJQQW010000001.1:252123-527214 GCA_025583905.1 Ia io
GGTAGGTAAAAAACGGATTATCATATCATATCAGTAAGGATTTACATGATTACAAGACGGGAAAGTTGCCTCAATTACCATTGTCTCAATTACATAGGGAGTGGTTGGCTCTGACCTTTCAGAGCTTCAAGGTTGACCAGCCTTTTTCTATTAGGGAGACAAAGGTTGGTTTCCGGCATCTCCCCCATTTTTTTCTTTTTAAAAATCTTGCATCTGTAGACCAGAAATAAACATATAAGAACAAAAAATGTTTGAGTCCTAATTTCAAATGTCCAACAGTTCTGAGTCCAGTTTCAATGCAAAACAGTTCCTTATGTGTATGTCAGCAATGATATTTCAGTTTCTGGGTGGTGGACAAATGATGGTAATGCAGACCTGACCCTCTCTGGTTTGGTCCTTGGTAACCTTCAGCGACGCACAGCTGCTGACTGCTAGCATGGCAAGGCGTCGTCAGCATCTTCCACCTCTGGACTATTTCTCTTCTTGTCTTCATGCCTGGAGTATTCCTGTAAATTCCTCTTTGTTGAAGGAATCCACATGGTCTTGGAGTTGTTTTCTGAAAATATATAAACATATTCTCGACCAAAAGTTAATAAAGGAATCTTCTTTTCTGCAAATTTGACTTGGAATCCTTTCCGTCCTTGTCCAAACAAATTTTCCTTGACCTATTTTGACACTATGTTTTCCATGAGTGTCTTGCTGTTACAATTACAAATGAAAATTAGTTTTCAAAGTAAAAATTTTCTAAATGTAATTGACTTTTGGAATATTTTTTTTACATAACATTACTCAACTATCCCCCCCCTTTTTTTTAAATTTAATTATTAGGAGGCTTTTGGAAAATTTTTATAGTGCAGTATTGATAACTTTAAATTTTAATATTTTGCACAAAATATGACTGCTTTAGGTTCATTGCTTGTTAAGCAATTTTACCATGAGATGAACTACCAATAGAAATTTTTAGTTACTACTTTAGGAACAGCAATTATCCAATTTAAATTAATCTGAAAACTTGACTACTATTTTACTGTCAAATTTTAATACTTTAACAGCTATCTTAGTTTACCTTGTAAATATTAGTGGAAAGGATTATTTGTGTTCTTGAGTAGGCTCTGAGTATTTCCAATGCTAGGCTGGATTTCAGCTGCTGTCAGTCAAGTTTCTGTCTGTAGCCTAGGTCCTGATCTGAGCTGGGCCAAGCCTGTGTCTGTTACCCAGGTACCAATCTGAGCTGGGCGTGGGAAGCGAAGCAGCCATGGGGCAGGAGACCTCCCTCAGAAAGGGCTAGAGTTCAGACCCCTGCAAGGTTTGGGGGGTGAGTATCTATGCCCCACCTCTGTGGACCCCCAAGTTCCCTCCTGATGGCCCCTCTGCAACTGTGCCTGTCTTAGGTTGTTCCTCCCATGAGGAATCTTACCCGTCCCTGGCTAACCAGCCATCCTCCAGGGCCAAACAGGGTAATGTGAGGTTCATTTCTGTCTCCTTGGTAGTCTATGCCCCCATGGCCTCCACGCCCAACACCTGCCTTGGGATCCCACCTCGGCCGCCGGTGGGGCCCCGGCACTGATCACATGTCTTGGGGTACCCAGGTTTCTTCTCCAGGGAGGCCCAGCTCACACCATTGGGTGAGAGACAGATATATGGTACCAGCCACCACAAGGTTTAAAACTCAGGCAACAGCTGTAGACAATTGGATTTTAAGAAAAGGGTTCTCTTGGCAAAAAAGGGCAAGAGGGGCCAATATAGAATGCTCAAGTGCCTTCCCAAGGGGCCTTCCACATAGTGGAAGGGATTAAATCCTTTCATGTCCTTTTTATATTATTTCCAATCATTCAAAGAATTAGTTTTGTAAGTTTGTTTGGAATAATTGTACAATATGCTCTTATAAAATATCAAAAATTTTAATGACATTGTAGAATAATATCATGTAAGGATATTCTTTGCTCTAAGCCATGATAATTCAATTTACAAGCTCTAGTTATTTTTTTAATCCTTTCCCAGAAGCAAGTAGTGATAATGCCCTACTTCATTGGTATCCATCCAAGCCAGAAACCTCTTTTTAATTTTACACACAAAGGAGCAGTGATTTGATTTTATGTTATACAAAAGGAAAACTGGGTGGCAACACCTGTATAATTGTACTTCCTTGACACACCCATGCTCCTCCTGGATGAACCAAGGTATTTAGAATTACTACATTAGTTGGAAATTAGCCCACATAAGAGTTTTTACCCAAAAAGAGTCAGGAGCATACTTCCCCATTTTGTCCCATTTCCCCCAGGTAATATTACTGTACACCTGATTACTGTTAGCATGGCAAGAAAGACGTTTTCAGGTGTTCTGTACCGTCTTCTTTACCATGCCCCAGGTAGTTTCCGGGCTGTTTGTTGTCCGGCTTGTCTTCTTCCTGTTCCTCATCTTCAGTGGATTGCTTGGAGTTGCTGCTCTCTGCAGCTGAGGTAGTTGATTGTCTACACCTGCATTGTGTGGTTCCAGGTGCAAAGTCCTCACTAGTTTGACTAGTTTCTCTCTTGGATCCCTGTTGCAGTTTAATATTTCTAGCAGGAATCCACATGGGTTTGG
The DNA here is from genome assembly GCA_025583905.1 of Ia io. NCBI lineage: Eukaryota > Metazoa > Chordata > Mammalia > Chiroptera > Vespertilionidae > Ia > Ia io. Next base: position 254,707 of record JAJQQW010000001.1, read on the forward strand.
AAAAATTCTCTGGGAATATACAAGCATACCCTCTGCCAAAGGTTAATAATGGATCGGGTCCCTTCCATAAACCAGATTCGGGATCCTTCCATTTAACTAGACCATTTTCTTTTGTTTTATTCTGACACCAATGTAGTTTCATAGGTGTCCTACCTTCATCATTACAAGTGAAAAAATTTAAAATAATTAAGGCTTGGTGCAGCCTACCCGCAGGTGATTTCTCCATCATCCCTCCTTTTTGTTTTTCAAGTTGGGATTTTAGCCACTGATGCTGTCATTCAATAATGGCCTGTCCTTGGGAATTATATGGTATTCCTGTAATGTGCTGAATTTTCCACCTTTTACAAAATTCCTGGAATTGACAGCTTATGTAAGCAGGCCCATTATCAGTTTTAATAATTTTTGGAAATCCCATGACGGCAAAAGCAGCTAGACAGTGATTAATAACCTGTTTTGCTGTTTCTCCTGTAGATGCAGTAGCCCATAGGACTTTTGAAAAGGTATCTACAGAGACATGTAATGCCCCAAGGCGTCCAAAGGAATTATAATGCGTTACATCCATTTGCCATATGGTTTCTTAGCAAACCTTAGGGTTGACTCCTGTGTTAGGCCCTTGAGGTAGATGTAACATGCAAGTGGGACATTCCTTAATAATCTGTTTTGCCTTTTGTTGAGTGATTGAGAATTATTTAAAGTTTTTAGACAATCTTTTCTTATCCCCACTTTCTGAGGCCTAATGCATTGGTTTTCAATTATGGTTCCCAGATATTGGAAAGGTGTTTCCTTCTGTATCTTTTCTGAAGCAATTCTTAAGCCCCATTTAGGGAGATCCTCTTTTAATTGGGAAAACATGGCCAAAGTCTGCTCTTCCCATGGGCTTGCTAAGGAGAAAATCATCCATGTAATGAATAATGTAACATTGGGAGTATTTGTCTCTTAAAGGCTGAACAGCTTGAGCCACTTATTTTTGACACAAAGTAGGGCTATTGGCCATTCCTTGAGGTAAAACCTTCCATTGATATCTTTTCAAGGGAATGGTGAAAAAACAATCTTTAAGAACAATCACCATTTTCCTGTTTCCTTTTTAGGGATTGTAAATATAGGCATATTCCAGGGACAATTGGAAGGCTCTATGTGATCAGCTTCTATTTATTCTTATATTAATTCATGAATATGACTTAATTTCTCCTTGATTAATGGCCACTGATCCATACAGGTCTATCATCTTTCCATTGAATAGGATTAGTAGGAGGGTGAGGAGACTGAGCAGTGACCACTCCTAAAAAGGTTGATATCCTGTTTGAGTTATTAACTGCTTTTCTTTGCCGGTAATAATACATGCCCATAAACCTTCTAAAACATCCCGGCCCCATAAGTTGACTGTAATTCCAGAGATGATATAGGGCTTAAACCATCCTGTCTGTCCTTCCTCATCTTGCCACCTTAACACTGCAGCACTACGTTGTGTGTCATCAGGAACTGCTACCCCCTTAGTTGAGCCCATAGCTTTTGCCATGGACCAATTTGGAGGCCAGAATTCTTTGCTGATAACACTAACATGTGCTCCAGTGTCCACTAGACCCCTAAATTGTTAAAATAATTTTTCAGGCTACAGAGAGTTTCATTTAAAAATCTTTGTCACATGAAACAATTTCTCTTAAGGTTATGGTGACCACTAGCACGGATTAGATTTAATATTTTAATAACATACCTCAGTTTATCCTGTAAATACCATTGAAAGAGATTTCAAAATTTTCAAATTTCTCCTTTTTATTAAACTAGAATTTTATTTTTTTAAAAGAGTATCCCCTTAGGGTTTATTTTGCATCCACAGAGGGATCATGGGAGGCCTCCAGTAACTTTCTTAGAATACTTAATCAAATTTCCTACAAAGACATTGGCTTATTCCAAAGGAAAGGGTTGGTCTTTGTTATTTCAAGATGGTGGTCCCCAGGGGACTGGCAAGCCATGTGTTGATAAGGCTTTCCATGCAATTTCAAGTATAAGAGAGAATAAATTTCTTGTATTACTCCGGGCCCTTGGATCTTTCCAAGAATCATCTCTGTTAAAGCCTTGAAATTTTAACATGGGAAACACCATCAAATATCTATATATGATTTAAATATTATAATACTTTTTATAATTATCTTAAGATATCAATTAGATTTTAAACTAGTTTTTGCATAGAAAAATTTTGGTTGGAATCACAGAATTAATCCTCTTTTTTCTTTTTTAAATTTCTTTATTGATTGAGGTATCACATATTTGTCCTCATCCCCCCATTCCCATCCCTCACCCCTCCCCACACATGCACCCACACCCCTGTTGTCCTTAACTGCTGGTTAGGCTCATATGCTTGCACACAAGTCCTTTGGTTGATCTCTCCCCTTTGCCCCTCACTTCCCTACCCTCCCCCTGAAGCCCGACAGTCTGATCCATGCCTCCTTGTTTCTGGGTCTGTTCTTGTTCATCAGTCTATGTTGTTCATTATTTCCCCTAGATGAGTGAGATCATGTGCTATTAGAAATACACTTATAAGAACTGAAAATGAGACAAGCAATAATGGTTATGGTGACAGGCAAATGAATCAGTGTGTAGTGAGTTTCTTTCTGGGTCAACGGTTCTTTTGAGACCCATTTTCAATGTCCAACAGTTCCTTATGTGTACATGAGAGCAATGACATTTCAGTTCTGGATGGTGGACAAATGGTGGTAATGCAGGTCCGACTCTATCTGGTTTGTTCCTGGGCAACCTGCAGTGATGCACAGCTGTTAACTGCTAGTATGGGAAGGCCACATCAGCGTCTTCCGTCTCTGGACTGCTTCTCTTCTGTCTTCATGGCTGGAGTAGTCCTGTCGATTCCTCTCTGTTGCTGGAATCCACATGGTCTCGGAGTTGTTTTCTGAAAATATACAAACATATTCTCGACCAAAAGTTAATAAAGGAATATTTTCTATAAATTTAACTGGGGATCCTTTTTCATTTTTTGCCCAAATGATTTTCCTCTGGCTTGTTTTGTCACCTTGTGTGTTTTTCATGGGTGTCTTGCTTTTAGCCTTACAATTAATTTTCTAAAGTATTAATTTTCTAGATGTAATTTACTTACAGGATATTTTTCCATACATGATATTCCTCTACTATCCCCACCTTTTTTGATTTAAATGTTAGGAGGCTTTAGAAAATTTTATAATATAGTCTTGATGGCTTTTAAATTTTAATTTTTTGCACTATAATATTACTGTTTTAGGTTCATTACATGGTGCACAATTTTATCATGAGATGAAGTACCAATAAAGATTTTAGTTAACACTTTAGGAACACCTTTTTGTCCAGTACAATTAATTTTTCTAGAATATTCGCTTGTTTCAACTAGCCAATTTAAATTTGCCTGAAACCTTGACTACTGTTTTACTATCAAATTTATTACTCTAACAACAATCTTATTTTATCCTGTAAATATTGGTGGAAGGGATTATTTGCCTTCTTGAGTAGGTCCTGAGCATACCTGGTGGTAGGCTGGATTTAGATATCGTAAACCCACTTCCCTGCACCATGCGAACAAGACAACGCAAACAATTCTTGTTGGAGTGAGAGGGCAGCTGCTGTCGGCCAAGTCTCTGTCGGTCACCTGGGTCCTGATCTGAGCTGGGCATGAGAAGCACGAAGCAGCCATGCGGGCAGGAGACCTCCCTCAGAAGGGGCTATGATTCAGGCCCCTGCAATGTTGGGGGTGAGGGTCTGTGCCCCACCTCTGTTGATCCCCAAATTCTCTCCTGATGGCCCCTCTGTGACTGTGTCTGTCTTAGATTGTTCCTTCCTTGAGGAATCTTACCCGTCTCTGGCTAACCAGCCATCCTCCGGGGCCAAGCAGGGTGACGTGAGGTTCAGTTTTGTCTCCTTGGTACACTATGCCCCCGTGGCCTCCATGCCCAGCACCTGCCATGGGATCCCCTCGACATCTGGCTGGGCCCCAGCACTGATCACATATCTTTGGAACCCGGGTTTCTTCTCCAGGGAGGGCTCAGTTTGCCCCACTGGTCGAGAGACAGATCCATAGCACCAGTCATCACAAGACTTCAACCTCAACATGAACCGAGAGCTCATGCAACAGCTGTGAGCAATTGCATTGTGAGAAGAGGGTCTCTCTTGGCCTAAAGGGTAAGAGGGACCAATATAGAATGCTCATGTGCCTTCCCAGGAGGCCCTCTACACAATGAAAAGGATTAAATCCTTACATGTCCTTTTTACATTGCTGCCAGACATTCAAAGAATTAGTTTGTACATTTGCTTGGGATAATTGTATATTATGCTGTAGTAATTCTAAAGTATCAAGAGATGTGTTAAGTTTGTCTCCAAGCACCAAACAGATGACTTTTTTTTTTTTTTATCCCCAAGGGTGTGAGGAACTATTACAAGTACTGGGGGTGATCCAAATCTGGGAAAAATTTTAATGATAGTGTAGAATAATATCATGCAAGGATATTCTTTGTTCTAGTCCATGGGAATTCCCTTTCAAACTGGCCGTCCATTTCTTTTTATATAGACAAGGTCTTAGTTACATTTTCTGCACCTCTACCGGGGGCACGTAGTGATAATAGTGACACCCTTTCTTTGGTGTCCACACAAGCCAGAAACCTCTCTTAATTGTATACACAAAGGGGCATTATTTTGATTTTGTGTCATACAAAAGGGAATATGGGTGGAGACCCTGTGTATTTATACTTTCTTGCCCCACTCATGGACCTCCTGGATGTCCAGGGTGTTTGGTATTATTGGTAACTACATTAGGCTGGGGATCAGCCCATGTAAGGGGTCTTACCCATGAAGGGTCAGGAACATAAGACCAAAATACTTAACCTCTTGTCCCAGGTAAAATTACTGTACATCTAATGATTGCTAGCATGGCTAGAAAGGCGTTCTCAGGCATTCTTGGGTTTCTGATTACCTCACAATTTCTTCCCTGAGGTTTGATGTTCTGATTGATGTTTCTCTGTTTCTGGATCTATTTTTCCCCCTATCAGTTTATGTTGTTTATTTTATTCCACAAATGAGTGAGATCATGTGATATTTATCTTTCTCTGCCTGGCTTATTTCACTAAGCATAATATTCTCCATCTCCATCCATATTGTTGCAAATGGTAAGAGCTCTTTCTTTTTTACCGCAACATAGTATTCCATTGTGTAGATGTACCACAGTTTTTTAATCCACTCATCTGCTGATGGGCACTTAGGCTGTTTCCAAATCTTAGCTATGGTGAATTGTGCTGCTATGAACATAGGAGTGCATAAATCCTTTCTGATTGATGTTTGCAGTTTCTTGGGATATATTCCTAGAAGTGGGATCACTGGGTCAAATGGGAGTGCTATTTTTAGTTTTTTAAGGAAACTCCATACTGTTCTCCACAGTGGCTGCACCAGTCTGCATTCCCACCAGCAGTGCACGAGGGTTCCTTTTTCTCCACATCCTCGCCAGCACTTGTCATTTGTTGACTTGTTGATAATGGCCATTCTGACAGGTGTGAGATGGTACCTCATTGTTGTTTTGATTTGCATCTCTCTAATGATTAGTGATTTAGAGCAGGTTTTCATATGTCTCTTGGCCTTCCTTCTGTCTTCTTTCGAAAAGTGTCTATTTAGATCAGTTGCCCATTTTTTGATTGGGTTGTTTATCTTCTTTTTGTTAAGCTGCATGAGTTCCCTGTAAATGTTGGAGATTAAACCCTTATCGTTGACATCATTGGCAAATATGTTCTTGCATGTGGTGGGCTTTCTTGTTGTTTTATTGATGGTTTCCTTTGCTGTGCAAAAGCTTTTTATTTTGATGTAGTCCCATTTGTTTATTTTCTCTTTAGCTTCCATTGCCCTAGGAGCAGTATAAGCGAAGAAGTTCTTTTGGCATATGTCAGAGATCTTTCTGCCTGTAGATTCCTCTAGTATTTTTATGGTTTCCTGTCTTATGTTTAAGTTCTTTATCCATTTTGAGTTTATTTTTGTGTATGGTGTAAGTTGGTGGTCTAGTTTCATTTTTTTGCATGTATCTGTCCAATTTTACCAACACCGTTTGTTGAAGAGATTGTCTTGACTCCATTGTATGGTCATGCCACCTTTGTCAAGTATTAATTGAGCATAGTGATTTGGATCGATTTCTGGGTTCTCTATTCTATTCCATTGATCTATATGTCTGTTCTTGTGCCAATACCAGGCAGTTTTGAGAACAGTGGCTTTGTAATACAGCTTGAAATCTGGTATGGAGATCCCACCTACTTTGTTCTTCTTTCTCAGGATTGCTGTGGCTATTCGGGGTCTTTTTTTATTCCAGATGAATTTTTGGAAAGTTCGTTCTAGGTCTGTGAAGTATGCCGTTGGTATTTTAATGGGGAATGCATTGAAATTATAGATTGCTTTGGGTAGTATGGACATTTTGATGATGTTAATTCTACCAATTCATGAACATGGTATATTCTTCCATTCTGTTTATGTCTTCCTCTATCTCTTTTATCAGTGTTGTGTAGTTTTCCGCGTATAGGTCTTTTACCTCCTTAGTTAAGTTTATTCCTAGGTATCTTAATTTTTTTGGTGTGATGGTAAATGGGATTGCTTTTTTAGTCTCTCTTTCTGTAAGTTCATTATTGGTGTATAGAAATGCGATAGATTTCTTAGCATTTATTTTGTATCCTGCTACATTGCCAAATTCATTTATTAAGTCTAGTAATTTTTTGATGGAGTGTTTAGGGTTTTCTAAGTACAGTATCATGTCATCTGCAAATAAGGATAGTTTTACTTCTTCTTTTCCAATTTGGATGCCTTTAATTTCTTCTTCTTCTCTGATTGCAATGGCTAGTATTTCTAACACTATGTTGACCAGGAGTGGTGAGAGTGGGCATCCCTGTCTTGTTCCTGTTCTTAGGGGAAATGGTTTTAGTTTTTGCCCATTGAGTATGATGTTGGCTGTGGGTTTGTCATATATGGATTTTATTATGTTGAGGTGTGATCCTTCTATTCCCAGCTTGCTGAGAGTTTTTATCAAGAAAGGGTGTTGGATTTTGTCAAATGCTTTTTCTGCATCAATTGATATGACTATATGGTTTTTATGTCTCAATTTTGTTATGTGATGTATCACGTTTATTGATTTGCGAATATTGTACCATCCCTGCATCCCAGGGATAAATCCTACTTGGTCGTGGTGTATGATCTTTCTGATGTATTGCTGGATTCGATTTGCTAGAATTTTGTTGAGGATTTTGGCATCTATGTTCATGAGGGATATTGGCCTGTAATTCTCTTTCATTGTGTTATCTTTATCTGGTTTTGGTATTAGGGTGATGCTGGCTTCATAGAAGGAGCTTGGAAGTGTTCCTTGTTCTTGAATTTTCTGGAGTAGTCTGAGGAGGATAGGTTTTAGCTCTTCCTTGAATGTTTTATAAAACTCCCCTGTGAAGCCGTCTGGCCCCGGGCTTTTGTTTGCTGGAAGCTTTTTGATAACTGCTTCAATTTGTTCCATAGTTATCAGCCAATTGAGATTTTTAGTCTCTTCCTGAGTAAGTTTTGGAAGGTTGTGTTTTTCTAGGAATGTGTCCATTTCCTCCAGGTTGTCTAGTTTGTTGGAGTAGAGTTGTTCATAGTATTTTTTGACAATCCTTTGTATTTCTGTGGGGTCTGTTGTTATTTCACCTCTTTCATTTCTGATTTTGTTTATTTGGGTCCTCTCTCTTTGCTTCTTGGTGAGCCTGGCTAGAGGTTCATCAATCTTGTTTATCCTTTCAAAGAACCAGCTCTTGGTTTTGTTGATCTTGAGTATTTTTTTTGGTCTCTATGTGATTCATTCATTTCTGCTCTGATCTTTATTATTTCCTTTCTTCTGCTCATTGTGGGCTTTTGTTGTTGCTCCCTTTCTAATTTTTTGAGTTGTTGAGTTAGATGATCTATTACCATTTTTTCTTGTTTTTTGAGGTAGGTCTGTAGACCTATACATTTCCCTCTCAGGACTGCTTTCATTGTGTCCCATAGGATTTGCAATGTTGTGTTTTTATTGTCATTGGTCTCCAGGATGTTTTTAATTTCTTCTTTGATCTCATTGATAACCCAATCATTGTTTAGTAGCATGCTATTCATTTTCCAAGTGTTTAAATTTTTTGCATGTTTTTATTGTAGTTTATTTCTAATATTATGCCATTGTGGTCTGAGAAAATGCTTGATATGATTTCAATCTTTTTGAATTTGGGGAGCCTTTGCTTCTTACCCAATATATGGTCTATTTTTGAGAATGTCCCATGTGCACTTGAGAAGAACGTATATTCCATGGCTTTGGGGTGAAATACTCTGAAGATGTCAATTAGGTCCATCTGATCTAATGTGTCATTTAGAATTGCTGTTTCTTTGCTGATTTTTTGTCCAGAGGATTTATCCATTGGTGTCAGTGGTGTACTGAAGTCCCCTACTATGATTGTATTGATGTCGATCTCTCCCTTGATATCTTCCAGCAGATTTTGTATGTATTTGAGCGCTCCTGCGTTGGGTGCATATACGTTTACCAGAGTTATATTTTCTTGCTGGATCGCTCCCTTTAGTATTATGTAGTGGCCTTCCTTATCTCTTATCAAAGCCTTTACTTTGAGATTTATTTTATCTGATATAAGTATTGCAACCCCAGCTTTTTTCTCATTAACATTTGTCTGAATATTGTTTTTCCATCCCTTCACTCTCAGTCTGTGTGAGTCTTTTGCTCTAAGGTGGGTATCTTGTAGACAGCAAATATAAGGGTCATGTTTTCTTATCCATTCAGCTACCCTATGTCTTTTGATTGGTGCATTTAATCCATTTATGTTTACTGTTATTATTGATAAGTACCTGTTTGTTCACATATTTTTCCTTAGTGTTTGTGTTTCTTCTTGCCTTTCTCTTCTCTTTACAGCAGCCTCTTTAGCATTTCTTGCATTGCTGGTTTGGTAGTGATGAACTCTCTTAGCCCTTTTTTGTCTGTGAAGCTTCTGATTCCACCTTCAATTTTGAATGATAGCCTTGCTGGGTATAGTATTCTTTGATTCAGTCCCTTGTTTTGCATCACTTTGTATATTTCATTCCATTCCCTTCTGGCCTGGTGTGTTTCTGTTGAGAAATCAATTGATATTCTGATAGGAGATCCCTTGTAGATAACTTTCTGTTTCTCTCTGACAGCCTTTAAGATTCTTGCTTTGTCGTTGGTGTTCGTCAATATAATTATGATGTGTCTTGGTGTCGGCCTTTTGGGGTTCAACTTGTTTGGGACTCTGTGTACTTCTTGGACTTGAATAGTTTTTTTCTTGCCAATATCAGGGAAGTTTTCTGTCATTATTTCTTCTAACAGGTTTTCTATTCCTTGCTTCTCTTCCTCTCCTTCTTTTATCCCTATTATTCGAAGGTTGTTTCGTTTTGTGTTGTCCCAAAGCTCCCTTAGGCTCTCCTCTTGCTTTTTAAGTCTTCTTTCCAGTTGCTGCTGTGTTTGTGTGTTTTTTTCCTACCTTGTGTTCTAATTCGCTGATGCGGTCCTCAGCCTCTTCTACTCTACTCTTTAAGCCTTCCATTGTGTTCTTTATTGCAGCTATGTCGTTCTTCATCTCCTCTTGGTTTCTTTTCATGTTGGTGACATTTTCATTCAGCTCCTTATAGTTCTCATTGAGTTGTGTGTATTTGTCATCCATCCGTTTAAACATCTTATAACGAATACTCTGAATTCTTTCTCTGTTAAGCTGCTACCCTCAAGTTCATTTAACTCCCTTTCTGGTGATTCCTCTTTTTCCTCCCTTTGGGAATTTTATTTTTTTCTCCCCATGTTTTCCTGTAATGTTTTAATTGTAGATCCGCTTGCTTTGCTACCCAGGTTCTTTTGGGGATGGTGCTACTGGTGTAATCTCTCAGTTCCCCTGGGCTTGGTAATCTAGTGTAGCTCCCTATTTGAGCTACTTGGGTTCTCTTGATGTAGGCCTGCAAGCTTGAGTGGCACAACTGTGGTGTCTAAAAGTCAGCAGCTATGGAGTGTCCCAGTGTTTGCTGTCTTGAACCCTTAGTTGAAATCGCGCGTGTCCAGTGGGAACTGACAGTGGCACCTAGGAACCGTCTGTTGGGAGAGCTCCCAGTGGCTCCCACTAGCACCCTGTGTGTAGATAAGCTCAGGGTGCCTGCCTGTTGTAAATTTGCTTCTTTGGAGGTGTGTTTGCAGGGGCACAACTCGGACGCACTTTGAGAGACTCTGGCACTGAAGTTAAACAGCTATGGTGTATGTGGGAAGTTATTCAGGAGAAAGGAGTTCAGAGTTTCTGCTGTGGGGCAGTGTGTCCTTGGCTGTACAGAATCACACCTAGCAAGTGCTCAAAGCAGCTCCCCAGAGGACCCTGTGGATATATGGGCTCAGGGCACCTTCCCTTGCTGTGGCTGTGAGTTTGCTGCTCTGAAGTGTGCGAGAACTGGTGCGCGCCCGCCAGCGCACAGCTCTGACGCAATTTGAGAGACTCTGGCACTGAAGTTAAACAGCTAGGGTGTATGTGGGAAGTTATTCAGGAAAAAGGAATTCAGAGTTTCTGCTGTGGGGCAGCGCGTCCTTGGCTGTACAGAATCACACCCAGCAGAGGCTCAAAGCAGCTCCCCAGAGGACCCTGTGGATATATGTGCTCAGGGTGCCTTCCTTTGCTGTGGCCTTGAGTTTGCCTGCCCTTGATTGTGCGCGAACCGGTGGCGCACCCACCGGCGCAAAGCTCTGATGCACCATGGCCCTGAAATTGCACTGCAGAGGTGTCCGTGGCAGTTATTTAGGAAGAGGCAGTTCAGAGATTCTACTGCAGGGCCGCACACCGTTGACTGTGCAGAATCACCCCTCGGGGGCTCTCAGTGGTTCCCAAGCACTGCCTGGGTAGTGGAGTGCCTGGGTGCCTATGGGCTGGGGACTTGGCGAATCCTGAGTTCCGGCACAGGGGAGGGGGAGGTTGTACTTACTGCTTTCAGAGGCGCACTTTTGGAGGTGGAGGTCTCAGGGTTCGCGCATCTGCAGCTGGGGTGGCAGGTCTTCTACCAGAGTGGCTGTAGTGACCAGGTTTGCTTCCGAGACCAGACTGGGTATATGGTTAGGATTCTAGTCTCTAGCAGTTCCATTCTTAAAGATGTCGGGGTCTCTGTGCCACTGGTGTCCTCCCAGGAGTGTTTGCAGCGGCTGCGGGGTTTTGCCAACCAAGACTGCCTGGATTGGAAGCCCCCTGGAAGAACTGCAGGGTCTAACTGTCCCTATTTCACTCACACACACACCCACACTCGTCCACACACACCTCTATCACTCCTTCACTCGATCACACACTCACTCTCCCTACCTTCCTGCTGGTCGCCATCTTCCTCTTCTTAATCCTCTTTTTTAATTAGACTAATAATAAGCAACTTATTTTGAATTCCTAATATTTAGAGAAAACACAACATTTTATTTTCTCAAAAATAACTTCTTATACTTTAGACATTTAATTACCACAACTATATAATTTCTCCTAATTTAATTTGTACTTTGAACTTCTAAAGCTGGGAAGACAAATATATTTAGCATTTCCTAGATTAATAACACTTCACATTTTTAAGAAAAATACAAGATACAATCAATTAATAGCTTCAATTCTGTCCTCTAGGTTTTTTATGAGGCAAATTTAAACTTTACTTTTTATTTGCCAGTAGCTCTGGAAAACCAGGTTTGGTTTATTTGAATGTAAATTACCACATTTTTCAAAGGTGATTCCTGACAGGAAACTAGATTACCTGTCTGCTGTGGGAAGGGTGTCTACTTCTACCCCTTCCTCCATTAACAAAGGGTGTAGCCAGTTACCTGGGCTACTTAGATCTTTATAATTAATACATTACTTATCTATATTTCAACAATTTTTGAGATTAAAATCTGATTCCAATTATTTTAAGTCATTTACTTTGGACAAATTCTATAACAGAGACAAATTTACTTATTTTCTTGAAGGCCTTAAAAAGTTAACTTTTTAACAAAGTTCATTAGCATTTTTAAAACTACTCTTTATTATGGAAATGTGAATCCTGTTGTTGGAATTATCTTCAATTTCTTTCAAGAAGACATTTTCTCCATTTTTCTTAGGAAAAAGAACCAGTTCTGGGTTTCTCATTTTCTATAGCTTTTGCAGAGAGATTCTAGCTGAAGACAATCTAAATGTCCAAAATCGGACCATGCGTGCATTCTGTCTTATAGCTAGATTCTCTCCCCACGAGCACAGAAATTCCAGACACATTTCTAAATATTTTAAGACTTTTTCATGGCGAGAAGGGAAATTTTAATTTAGCATACTAGGAGAGTGGGCATCCATATTGGATCGCCACATGTCTCCCTTCCCCCACATCCTGCTTACTTCGGGGAAAGTTTCAGCAACAAATCTGGCTGAATTTCTTTTCATTATTAAAAGATAGACAGATCTTAAATTTTTTCTTTCTTTTTTGCTTTCCGAAGTAATAACTAGCGTCCAATTTGGCCAAGATTTGCATTTCCCTGCGAGTTCTTTTATAATTTTTAAATGAAACTTTAAGTAATCTCATTGCAGGAGAGCAGATAGCCTTGCCCTCTCCTGCCACCTTTGAATTTCTCCACACCAGAGGCGGTTTCACCAGTGGAGTTTCATTTCTTATTAGAGATTTTAAATTCCAAATACAAACTAAGATTTTAATTTGAACAAGAAACCACATTCTTTAAGTATGCAAACCAAAAGTCTATAATAAAGTTTACTTTATATTTATAACCTAATTCTTCCCCATTAGCCTGGCTAAAAAAGACGTTCCCACCCTACTTACAGATCACGACTCTGCAGCTGGCTGTGGGATTTGCGTGCAGCTGAACCTCATTCACCTTTCTTTGGTGAATTTTCCACACCTTTTTTTCGGTGTACTTTTTCCTTCCTTCGCTCTTAGGCGAAAAATACCTTCTCCTCCAGATGTCCTGTGGTCAGGTGCCAGATGTGGGAGCCCCTTTCATATCCCGCATGATTTAGGGTTCCGGTTCAGGGTTCGGTTTCTGGAGAAGGGCCGCACACAAATTAAAAGAGACTAGAAGAAATTTAATTTGGCAATATTGGGGGCCAGGAGGGAGCCTACCTCTAGTGGGAGGACTGCTGCTAGGCTCTGGCCTTGCTATGCCTTTTATTGAGACTATGGGATACACCCATTACCATTAAGCAGGTTTGGGATACACCCATACCCCTTAGGCAGGTAATAAGCGGGTTATCATATCAGTAAGGATTTACATGATTACAAGATGGGGAAGTTGCCTCAATTACCATTGTCTCAATTAGATAGGGCGTGGTTGGCTCTGACCTTTCCGAGCTTCAAGGTTGACCAGCCTCTTTCTATTAGTGAGACAATGGTTGGTTTCAGGCAGGTTCCCACACAGGCAGGTGTTTTTGCCAAGAATAAGGTGCATTTCCCCACAGGAAGATGTGTTTCCCCTCCAGGAAGATTAGGTTCCCCCTAGGAAGGTGAATTTCCCCCACATAAAGATGAGATCACCTACAGGAAGGTCCATTACCCTCAAAGTAAGCAGTTTTCCTCCACATGAAGATGTGTTCACCCACAGAAATAAAAATTCCTGCCCCTGAAAGTGTGTTTTGCACTCAGGAAGGTGCATTCACCATGGGAAGATTGTTCCCCAACAAGAAGTTGTGTTCCACAGAGGAAGATGCATCCCAAACAGGAAGGTGTGTTTCCCCCACATAATGTTGCTTTTCCCTGACAGAAAGAATAATTCCCAAACAGGAAGATGTGTTTCCCCCAGAGGAAGATGAATTTCCCTACAGGAAGGTGTATGTCTCCCACAGGAAGATGTGTTCCCCAACAAGAAGGTGCATTTCCACCACAGGAAGGTATGTTTCCCACAAAGGAAGGTGGGTTCCTTCACAGGAAAATGCATTTCCCCATAGGATGGTGCATTTCTCCCACAGGATATGGGTTCCCTCACAGGAAAATGCATTTCCCCCAACAGGTAGATGTGTTTGTCCACAGAAAGAAAGGTTCCCTCACAGAAAGGTGTGTTTACCAACAGGAATATGTGCTTTCTCCACAGGAAAATTAGGTTCCCCCAAAGGAAGGTGCTTTTCCCCAGCAGGAAGATTAGTTTCCCCCACAGGAAAATAGGTTCCCATACAGGAAGGTGCATTTCCCCTAAATAAAGATATGTTTCCCATCAGGAAGGTATGTTTTCCCCACAGGAAAGTGTGATTTGACCACAAAATGAGTTCCTCCTAAAGAAGAAAGGTTCCACCACAGTAAGAAGTGTTACCCAACAGGAAGGTGCATTCCCCAATCAGAAGTGTGTTTCCCACACAGGAAGGTGCCTTTCCACAAAGGAAGAATTATTTCTGCACAGGAAGTTGTTTTTGCCCACAAGAAGGTGTGTTTCCTCAGAGGCAGATGCGTTCGTTCTACAGGAAGATTAGTTTCCCCCCAGGAAGGTGAATTTCCCCCCACATAAAGATGCGTTCCTCCACAGGAAGGTGCATTTCCTCCAAAGGAAGAAGTGTTTCTCCACAGGAAGGTGTGTTCACCCACAGCAAGAAGGATTCCTGCATAGGAAGATACTTTCCCCACAGGAAGGTGAGTTTCCCCTACTGGAACAAGGGTTCCCTCACAAAAAAGTGTGTTTCACAACAGGAATGTGTGTTTCCCCTTCAGGGAGATCAGGTTCCCACACAGAAAAGTGCATTTTGCTCAACAGGAATATAAGGGTCCCCCTCAGGAATATTGGTACCCACATAGGAAGGTGCTGCTCCACAAAGAAAGATGTTTTCCTCAACAGGATGGTTAGTCTCCCCCAGTGAGCAGTGGATTTCTCCCAGAGGAAGAGGGTTTCCCACAGGATGAAAGGTTCTACCATAGGAAGAAGTGTTCCCCTACAGGAAGGTGCATTCCCCTACAGGAAGGAGCATTTCCCCAACAGGAAAATGAGTATACCCAAAGGAAACAGGGTTCTCCCAAAGGAACATCATTCACTCACAGTGAGAAGAATTGTTGCATAGGAAGGTGTGTTTCTCCACCCCCTTTCCCTTCCGGAAGGTGCATTTTGTCATAAGAAGATCATTCCCGAAAAAGAAGTAGTGTTCCCCATAGAAAGATGTTTTCCCTCACAAGCAGGTGCATTTCCCCCATAGAAAGCTGCATTCCCCTACAGGAAAGTGCATTTCCCCACAAAAACTGCTTTTTCCTGTCACAAAGAACAATTCCCACACAGAAAGATATGTTTTCCCCACAGGAAGATGAATTTACCCTACAGGAAGGTGAATTTCCACCACAGAAATATGTGTTCCTTCACAGGAAGATGTGTTTCCCCCAAAGGAAGACGTGTTTCCACACAGGAAGGTGCCCTTCCCTACAAAACGTGAATTTTCTACACAGAAAGGTGCGTATCCCCTACAGGAAGGTGAGTTTCCCTCACAGTAAGAAGGGTTCCCACACAGGTAGGTACCTTACTCCCACAGGAAGAATGGATTCCACACAGGAAGATGTTTTGCTGACAAGAAGGTGCATTTCTCCACAGAAAGATGCATTCCCCCTTGAGGGAGATTAAGTCACTCCCAGGAAGGTGAATTTCCCCCACATAAAGATGTATTACCCCACAGGAAGGTACATTTTTCCACAAATGAGAAGTGTTCCTACACAGGAAGATGTGTTCACACACAGGAAGAAGAATTCCTGCACAGGAAGATGTATTCCCCCCAGGAAGGTACATTTCACTACAGGAACATCGTTCCACAAAAGGAAGTTGAGTTCCCCAGCAGGAAGATGTGTTCCCACACAGAAAGGTGCATTTCTCCACAAAAAGTTGATTTTCCCTGACACAAAGAACAATTCCCAAACAGAACAATTTGTTTCCACCACAGTGAAATGAATTTCCCTAAAGAAATGTGAATTTCTCTCATGGGAATATGTGTTCCTTTACGGGAATATGTGTTCCTTTACAGGAATGTGTGTTTCCCACAAAAGAAGATGTGTTACAATGCAGAAAGGCACATTTCTACTGCAAGAAGGTGAATTTACCCCAAGGGAAGGTATGTTTCCCCCATAGGAGGTTGTGTAACCCCGTAAGATGTAGGATTGATGCCACAAGAAGGTGAGTTTTTCCCATAGGAAGGATTCTCCCACAGGAAGAAGTATTCCTGCACAGGAAGGTGCCTTTCCCCTCAGCAGGAATGATTCTTGCACAGGACTATGAGTTTCCCTCACAGGAAGTTACTTTCCCCACAGGAAGAAGGGTTCCCACAGAGGAAGAAGGGTTCCTGCACAGAAAGGTGCATTTCCCACACAGGGAGGTGAGTTTCCCATAGTGAAACAAGGGTTCCCTCACAGAAAAGTGTGTTCCCACCAGGGATGTGTGTTTCCCCTTCAGGAGATCAGGTTCCCCTACAGAAAGGTGCTTTGTGCTCAACAGGAAGATAAGGTTCTCCCATGGGGTAATAGGTTAACATACAGGCATGCATCCCCCCAAAAGGAAGATGTTTTCCTCAACAGGAAGTTTAGTGTCCCCCACAGAATGGTGCCTTTCTCACAGAGGAAGAAGGGTTTCCCCACAGGATGAAAGGGTCCACCACAGGAAAAAATGTTCCCCTACAGGAAGGTGCATTCCCCTATAGGACGTGCGTTTCCCCAAGAGGAAGATGTGTATCCCCAAAAGAAAAAGGGTTCTCCCACAAGGAGAATTGCTGCATAGGAAGGTGAGGCCCCTTTCCCTCCCGCCCCTGGCCCAGGAAGGTGCATTGCCTCATGAGAAGATCATTCACCAAATGGAAGTTGTGTTCCCCAGAAGAAGATGTGTTCTCTCACAGGCAGGGGCATTTTCCCCACAGGAAGCTGCATTGCCCTACAGGACAGTGTATTTCTCAAAAAAATTGAATTTTTCTGACAAAAAGAACAATTCCCACACACGAAGATGTGTTTTCCTCACAGGAAGATTAATTTACCCTCCAGGAAGGTGAATTTCCACCGCAGAAATATGTGTTCCTTCACAGGAAGGTGTGTTTACCCCAAAAGATAACGTGTTCCCACACGGTAAGGTGCCTTTCCACACAAAAGGTAAATTTTCTATACCAGAAGGTGTGTGTCCCCAACAGGATGAAGGGTTCACCCCACAGGAAGGTGCATTTTCCCCTCAGAAGGTAAGATTCCCACATAGGAAGAAGGGTTCCCACAAAGGAAGGTCCTTACTCCCACAGGAAGAATGGTTTCCACACAGGAAGATGTTTACCCACAAGAAGGTGCATTTTCCCATAGGAAGATGTATTTCTGCACAGGAAGATGCCTTTCCCCCTCAGCAAGAATGATTCTTGCACAGGAAGGTCAGTTTCTCTCACTGGAAGATACTTTCCCCACAGGAAGGTGAATTTCCCCCACGAAGCTGCATTCCCCCATATGAAGGTGCATGTCCCCACAAAAGTGCTTTTTCCTGACAAAAATAACAATTTCCACATGGGAATATGTGTTTCCCCTGCAGAAAGATGAATTGCCCCTCAGGAAGGTTAATTTATCCCACAGAAAATGTGTTCCCTCCCATGATGGTGTTTTCTCGAAAGGAAAATGTGTTTGCACAGAGCAAGGGACTTTTCCCAGTAAGAAGTTGAATTTCTCCCAAGGGAATGTGCATTTCCATCACAGGAGGTTGCGTATACCCCAAAAGATGAACAGTTCACCCTACAGAAAGGTGGGTTTCCCCCACAGGAAATGTTCCCACACAGGAAGATGTCTTTTCCCCACAGCAAGAAGGATTGCTGCACAGGAAGGTAAATTTCCCCTCACAGGAAGATACTTTCCCACAGGAAGGTGTGTTTCTACCACAGGAAGATGTGTTTTCACACAGGATGGTGCATTTTCCTCACAAGAAGGTGAGTTTCCCCTCCTGGAATAAGGGTTCCCTAACAGAAAAGTGTGTTCTCAACATAAATGTTTGTTTCTCCTTCAGGAAGATCAGGTTCCCCCACTGAAAGGTGTTTTCTGTTCAACAGGAAGATAAGGTTTCCCCACAGGAAATTAGGTTTCCACACATGAAGGTGCATCACCATAAAGAAAGATGTTTTCCTCAAAAGGAAGGTTAGTTTCACCCACATAAATGTATCTTTCTCCCAGAAGAAGAAGGGTTTCCCCACAGGAAAAAAGGTTCCACTACAGAAGTGTTCCCCTACAGAAAGGTGCATTTCCCTATATGAAGGTGCATTTCCCTAACAGGAAGATGTGTATCCCCAAGGAAAAAAAGGTGCCCCCATAGGAAGATGTGTTCACACACAGAAAGAAGATTTCCTGCACAGAAAAGTGTGTCACTCCCGCCCCCAAGGACGGTACATTTTGCCATAGGAACATCACTCCCCAAAAGGAAGTTGTTTCCCCACCAGGAAGATGTGTTCCCTCACTGGAAGGATTTTTTCTGCACAGGAAGGGTTCTCCCAAAGGAAGATGTATTCCTGTACAGGAAGGTGCCTTCCCCCACAACATGAGGGATTCCTGCACTGGAAGGTGAGTTTCTGTCGCTGGAAGATACTTTTCCTAGCAGGAAGGTGTATTTCCACCACAGCAAGAGGTGTTCCCACACAGAAAGGTGCATTTCTTCCACAGGAAGGTAAGTTTTCCTTATAGGAAGAAGAGCTCCCTCACAGGAACATGTATAGGTAGATGTGTTCATCCTCAGGAAGAAGAGTCCCTTCACGGAAAGGTGTCTTTCCCAACATGAACATGTTTCCCCCACAGGAAGATTAGGCTCCCCACAGGAATATAGGCTCCACACTGGAAGATGTTTTTCTCCTAAAAGGAGATGTGTTCCCCAACAGGAAGGTTTGTTTTCCCACACAATGTGCGTTTTGTCCACAGGAAGAAGGGCTCCCCCACAGGAAAATAGGTTCCACCACAGGAAGAAGTGTAGCCCTACAGGAAGGTACATTACCCTATAGGAAGGTTCCCCACAGGAAGATGTGTGTCCCTAAAGGAAGAAGGGTTCCCACACAGGAAGTTGCCTTCCCCCGACAGGAACAATGGTTTCTGCACAGGAAGATGTTTTTGTGCACAGGAAGGTGCATTTCTCTATAGGAAATGAATTCCCTCTACAAGATAAGTTTCCCCCTAGGAAGATGAATATCCCCCCACATAATTGTGTTCTCCCAAGAAGGTGTGTTTCCCCCAAAGTAAGATGTGTTCCTCCACAGGAATATGTGTTCACCCACAGGAAGAAGAATTCCTGCACAGGAATGTGGTTTTCCTTTCCAGGATGTTGCCTTTAGTATTAGGAAGATTGTTCCCCAAAAGGAAACTGTGTTTCCCAGAAGGAAGATGTGGTCCCTCACAGGAAGGTGCACTTCCCTCATAGGAAGCTGCATTTCCCTATAAGAAGGTGAATTCCCCCACAAAAAGTTGCTCCTCAAATGTGTGTTTCCCCTTCAGGAAGATCAGGTGCCCCCACAGAAAGGCGACAGGAAGAAAAGGTTCCCCTACAGGAAAATAAGTTACTACACAGAAAAGTGCATTCCTGAAAAGGAAGATATTTTACTCAACAGGAAGTTTAGTTTCCCCACAGAACAGTTCCTTTCTCCCAGAGGAAGAAGGGTTTACTCACAGGAAGAAAGGTTCCACCACAGGAAGAAGTGTTCCCCTACAGGAATATTGGTTCCCCTATAGGAAGGTGCTTTTCTCTAAAAGGAAGATGTGTATACCCAAAGGTAAAAGGGTTCCCCCAGAAGAAAATGTGTTCACCCACAGGAAGAATTGCTGCATAGCAAGGTGTGTTCCCCACCCCCAGGAAGGTGCATTTCATCATGAGAAGATCTTTCCCCACAAGGACATTGTGTTCCCCACAGAAAGATGTGTACCCTCAGAGGCAGGCTGAATTCCCATACAGGAAGATGTGTTTCTCACAGCAGGCTGAATTCCCATACAGGAAGGTGCATTTCCCCACAAAAAGTACTTTTCCCTGACAGAAAGAACAATTCCCACACAGGAAGATGAATTTAGCTTACAGGAAGGTGAATTTCCACCGCAGAAATATGTGTTCCTTCACAGGAAGGTGTGTTTCCCTAAAGGAAGATGTGTTCCCACACAGGAAGGTGACCTTCCCCACAAAAGGTAAACTTCCCACACAGGAAGGTGCGTATCCTCCACAGCAAAAGGGGTCAGTCCACAGGAAGTTGCATTTACCCCACAGAAAGGTAAGTTTCCCACAGAGGAAGAAGGGTTCCCGCACAGGTAGGTGCCTTACCCCACAGGAAAAATGGTTTCCACATAGGAAGGTATTTTTCCCACAAGGAGGTGCATTTCGCCACAAGAAGACATGTTCCCTGCACAGGAAGGTGAGTTTCCCCCACAGGAAGTAGTGTTCCCTCACAGGAAGATGCTTTTCCCCCACAGGAAGAAGAGTTCGCCTACAGAAAGAAGGGTTTTCTTACAGACAGGTGTTTTCCAACATGAATGTTTTTCCCCCACAAGAAGATTAGGATCCCCACAGGAAGGGGCTTTGCCCCAACAGGAAGATTAGGTTCCCCCACTGGAACATAGGTTCCCACACTGGAAAGGGAGATATGTTCCTCAACTGGAAGATTCATTTTCCCCACAGGAATGTGCATTTCAACCACAGGAAGCACTTCCCCACAGGAAAAAACTTCCACCACAGGAAGAAGTGTTGTCCTACAGGAGCTCACATTCTCCTATAGGAAGGCATGGTCCCCAAAAGGAAGGTGTGTGCCCCTAAAGGAAGAAAGGTTCCAACACAGGAAGTTGCCTTCCCCCAATAGGAAGAGTGGTTTCTGCACAGGAAGATGTTTTGCCCACATGAATGTGCATTTCACCACAGGAAATGTGTTCCCCCTACAGGAAGATTAGGTTCCCCCTTAGGAAAGTGAATTTCCCCCACATATAGATGCTTTCCCCACAGGAATTTGCATTTCCCCCAAAGTAAGAAATGTTCCTCCACAGGAAGGTATGTTCACCCACAGGAAGAAGAATTCCTGCAAAGTCTCACACCCAAGAAGGTGCATTTCACCACGGGAAGATCATTCCCCAAAAGCTAGTTGTGATCCTCAGAGGAAGATGTGTTCTGTCACAGGAAGGTGTGTTTCTCACACAGGAAGCTGAATTCCCCTACAGGAAGTTGTATTTCTCCACACAAAGTTGCTTTTCCCTGACAGAAAGAATGATTCCCAAACAGGAAGATGTGTTTTCCCCAGAAGATGATGAATTTCTCCACAGGAAGGTGAATTTCTCTCATGGGAATATGTGTTCCTTCACAGGAATGTGTGTTTCCCACCCCCAGAGGAAGATGTGTTACTACACAGGAAGGTGCCTATCTTCCACAAAAGATGAATTTCCCTCACAGGAAGATGCGTATCCTGTACAGAATGAAGGGTTCAATATACAGGAAGGTGGGTTTCCCCCACAGAAATGGTTCTCCCACAGTAAAATGTGTTCCCAAATAGGAAGGTGTTTGGGTTTTTTTCTTGTATTATAATTTTTTTTTATTATGAAACTATGAAACAGTTCCCCAGTTGTTTCTTAACCCCCCTTTATTGATTAAGGTATTACAAATGTGTCCTTCTTCCTGCTTTGTCCCTCCTACCATCAATCATTCCCTCATCCTCACCTCCTGCTGTCTGTGTGCATTGGTTATGCTTATATGCAAGTGAACAAGTCCTTTGGTTGATCTCTCACCCTTACCCCACCCTCCCTTAACTTCCATCTGAGGTTTGAGCATCCTGTCGATTCTTCTTGTCTCTGGATTTGTGTTTGTTCATCAGTTTTTATTGTTTGATATAATGCACAAATGAGTGAGATCATGTGATATTTATCTTCCTCTGACTGACTTATTTCTCTTAGTGTAATGCTCTCCAGTTCCATTCATGCTGTTGCAAATGGTAGGAGTTCCTTCCTTTTTACAGAAGGTTAGTATTCCATTGTGTAGATACATCTAAGTATTTTAATCCACCCATGTGCTGATAGGAACTTAGGCTGTTTCCAACTCTTAGCTATTGTAAATTGTGCTGCTATGAATATTGGGGAAACATATCCTTTTCGATTGGTGTTTCTAGTCTCTTGGGATATATTCCTAGAAGTGGAATCACTGGGTCAAATGAGAGTTCCGTTTTTAGATTTTTGAGGAAACTCCATAATGTTCTCCACAGTGGCTGTACCAGTCTGCATTCCCACCAGCAGTGCATGAGGGTTCTTTTTCTCTGCATCCTCCCCGGCACTTGTCATTTGTTGATTTGTTGATGATAGCCATTCAGACTGGTGTGAGATGGCACTGCATTGGTGTTTTGATTTGAATCTCTCAGATGATTAGTGACTTTGAGCATGTTTTCATATGTCTCTTGGCTTTCCTTTTATCTTCTTTCCAAAAGTATATATTTAGGTCTGTTGCCCATTTTTTGATTGGGTTGTTTATCTTCCTTTTGTTAAGTTGTATGAGTTTTTGTAAATGTTGGAGATTAAACCCTTCTCAGAGGTAACATTGGCAAATATGTTCTCCCATGCAGTGGGCTTTCTTGTTGTTTTGTTGATGGTTTCTTTTGCTGTGCAGAAGCTTTTTATTTTGATGTAGTCCCATTTGTTTATTTTCCTTTTAGTTTCCATTGCCCTAGGAACTGTATGGGTGAAGATATTGCTTCAGCATATATCTGAGATTTTTCTACCTGTAGATTGCTCTAATATTTTTATGGTTTCCCATATTATGATTAAGTCCTTTATCCATTTTGAGTTTATTTTTGTGTATGGTGTAAGTTGGTGGTCTAGTTTCATTTTTTTGCATGCGTCTGGCCAAATTTCCCAGCACCATTTATTGAAGAGACTGTCTTGACTCCATTGTATATTCTTTCCTCCTTTGTCAAATATTAATTGAGCATAGTGGTTTGGGTCAATTTCTGGGTTCTCTATTCTTGTGAAAAGCCATGGCCAGCATGGCTTTTGGGTTCAAAGGCTTGGAGAAAAAGCTGACGTACAAATCGATACACAAAAAATATTAATTTGATTATGGGGTGAGGCTAGGGAAAAGCTCAACTGTAGCAGTCAAGTTCCACTGAGTCTCTTTTCCCAGCTGCTTTTATTTACTAGAATACACAATTGCCTTTTAGGAATGCAAACAGACATACCAATGGTAATGTTTAATAAACAGTAAGGTTATCAGGTTTGGTGGAGTTTGATTTAGGCCGTTGACTCAGCAGTAGGTAATAAAATGTAAATAGTCACCCTGTGAATATCAAAGGGGAGCCCAAACTCAGCTTTCTGGTGGGCTCCTCACATTTATATTAATTACTGTTGATCTTGGTTTCTAGCATTTCCCACTTCTTTAATTTCTTAATAGATGTTGATATGCTTCTTGCAGAGTTTCAATTCTTTTAAGATTTTTATTCAGCATCTGCAGACTAAAATTAAACAAATAAGGACAAGAAAGAGACAGGTAATAGTGGTTATGCTAAAAGGCAAAAGTAAAGGAGCAAATTCTTTTCTTGAATTGCTGTCTGGCATCTAAGGAATTAGTTTGTAAGTTTACCTGGGATAATTATACAATATGCTGCTGTAATTCCAAAATATCTATGGTTGTATTATTTTTAACTTAAGCACCAAGAAGGTGATTTTTCATTGAAGTTATTATTTTAAACTATATCATTTTACTGGTGTAATTGCAGCTGCTTATTTTCATTGATGATTACTATATGCAGACCCATAGAGGCTTCAATCCACAAAAGAAAGAACTATTCTTAAGTTTGCTGCTGGTAGGTGCCATTCATAAGATTTTTTACATAATGGCTTAGTCAGGAGAGGTCTTAGTAATGTTAAATTCTCTTTGCCTCTCCCAGAAGCAAGCAGTGATAGTAATTGTATATGTTTTTGCTTCCCCCTCCTTAGGTGTGATGCTAGCCAGCTTTAATTCTACACACAAAAGAGCAGTAGTTTGATTCTCTGTTATATAAAAAAGGAAAGCTTGGTGGGGACACCTGTGTAATTATACTTTGCCCATATATTTACTATACTAGGCAGGGGATCAGTCCATGTAAGGGATTTTACCCAAAGAGGACATCCCAATTAGCCCTTGGTGAAATTACTGCACAGCTGGTTAATGCCAACATGGCAAGAAAGACATTTTTAGGCGTTCTTGGGGTTTTGGTCTCTTCACAAATTCATTCAGCTTTCTGGACCATCTTCTTTATCACTCCCCAAGTCATCTCTGGGCTGTTTATTATCTGCCATGTTCTTCTTCTACTCCTTATCTTCATTGTATTGCCAGGGGCTGCTGTTTGTGGCTGGGGTAGCTGATTGTCTACAGCTGCATGGTGTGGCTCTAGGCACAAGGTCCTCATTAGTCTGGCTAGTTCCCCTCTTGGATCCATGTTGCAGTTTAATATTTCTAACATGAATCTACACAGGTTTGGAGGAATTTTCTGGAAATATACAAGCATACCCTCTGCCAAAGGTTAATAATGGATCGGATCCCTTCCATAAACCAGATTCAGGATCTTTCCATTTAACTAGACCATTTTCCTTTGTTTTATTCTGACATCAGTGTAACTCCATGTGTGTCTTGCCATCAGCATCACAAGTGAAAAAATTTAAAGTAATTAAGGCTTGGTATAGCCTACCCACAGGTGATTTCTCCATCATAATCCCCCTTTTTTGTTTTTCAAGTTGGGATTTTAGCCACTGATGCTGTCATTCAATAATGGCCTGTCTTTGGGAATTACATGGTATTCCTTAATGTGCTGAATTTTCCACTTTTTACAAATTGCTGGAAATGACAGCTTGTGTAAGCAGGCCCATTATCAGTTTTAATAATTTTTGGAATTCCCATGAGAGCAAAAGCAGCTAGGCAATGATTAATATCCTGTTTTTCCATTTCCCCAGTAGATGCAGTAGCACATAGGACTTTTGAAAAGGTGTTGTGTACAGAGACATGCAATGACCCAAGGTGTCCAAAGGAAGTATAATGTGTTACATCCATTTGCCAGATATGGTCCCTTAGCAAACCTCCAGGGTTGACTCCTGTGTTAGGCCCTTGAGGTAGATGTGACATGCAAGTGGGACATTCTTTGATAATCTGTTTTTCCTGCTGTGGAGAGAATGAGAATTGTCTAGATAACATTTGGTCAGGCTGATGTAAAAGCTGATGAGATTCTGAGGCCTGTTTTATAAAAGAAACTGACTGACCAGCATGTGCATTTCCTTTTGCCAAAGGGCCAGGTAATAAACTGTGAGCCCTTATGTGAGCAATATAGAAAGGATATTGTATTTGTTGCACAATCAGCTGGACTTGTTTAAATAGTAAAAATAAACTTTGGTCACTGAGCCAGTTTAAATGAGCAGTTTCAATTCTATTTCATAAGCCTGCAGCATCAAAAGAGTCTGAGATAATATTAAGAGGCTCTTGCAAATCCTGTAATGCAGCCTTAATAGCTTCTAACTCAATTCTTTGTACAGAAGTATGACTAGTTTGGATGACTTGGTCTAAATTCATTGCATGATAAGCAGCTTTGTCATTTGATGATCCATCAGTAAAAACAGTTAATGCTTCAGGAATAGGTTCCTGCCTACTATTTTTATGGTATAATAATAGAAGTATCATATAAAAATTGTAATAATTTGTCTTTTAGTAGGTAACAACTAAGTTCCCCTGAATATCCACTCAGTCCAATTTGCCAATTTAAATCAGTCTGAAATAACATTTCTAATTGCTTCCCAGTAAGGGGAAGGTAAATGCACTGGGGTTCTTGTCCTCTAGGCTGTCTGCAGTGCTTTCTAAGCTGAAAAATCAACTGAGCCATAAGTTCTATATATGTAACTGCAGTTTTAGAGGATTGATGTCCTAGGTGGACCCATTCAATAATAGCAAGAGCGTTTTTATTTTGGAAGATGACTCCAGTGGGACTATTATCAGTAGGATTAATCTGCCCCAATAAAGGCAATTCAGGCAGTACTCATGCCACTTGGCCTAAGGAGATTTCCTGCTCAATTCTTGGTAACTCCTTTCTAGCTTCATCTGTCAATACTTGGGGTGAGGAAAGATTAGAGTCACCTGTAAGTATATTAAATAAATTTGTCATTTCTCCTGTAGAGATTTTTAGATAAGGTCTTAACCAATTAACGACCCCTAATAATTTTTAAAAGTCATTTAAGGTTTTAAGGCAGTCTTTCCTTATTTCTAACTTCTGAGGCCTAATATATTGGTTTCCAATTATGGAACCTAGATATTTAAAAGGCATTTCTTTCTGTACTTTTTCTGGAGCAATTTTTAAACCCCATTTAGAAAGTTCTTTTTCTAATTGAGAAAACATTGCTAAAGTCTGTTCTTCCCGTGGACTCACTAGGAGCAAGTCATCCATGTAATGGACAATATAACACTGGGAATATTTGTCTCTTAAAGGCTGAATAGCTTGAGCTACATATTTTTGACATAAAGTAGGGCTGGCCATTCCTTGAGGTAAAACTTTCCATTGATATATTTTCATAGGCTCTATCTTATTAATAGATGGCATTGAAAAGGCAAATCTTTGTTTATCTTCCAGTGCCAAGGAAATGGTGAAGAGACAATCCTTAAGATCTACTACTATAAGAGACCAATCTAGAGGGATTTGTGAAGGCGCTGGGAGTCCAGGATGTAAAGCTCCATGGTATGCATAGTAGTGTCAATGGCTCTAAGATAATATAACAATCGCCATTTTCCTGCTGCCTTCTTGGGTATTGTAAATATAGGAGTACTGCAAGGACTATTGGAAGGTTCTATATGAATAGCCTCTACTTGTTCCTGCATGAATTCATGAATATCACTTAATTTCTTCTTGGTTAATGGCCACTGATCCACCCATATAGGCTATCATATTTCCATTGTATAGGCTCAGCATGGGGGTGAGGAGACTGAGCAGTGACCACTCCAGAAAGGCTGATATTCCAGTACTTGTTTTCCTTGGCCTGAATGGGTTCTTTAATCTCCTGATTATCTTTTCCTAAACCTTGACCAGCTTGATATCCCATCTGAGTTCTTTTTTTTTTAAATTTCTTTATTGATTAAGGTGTCACATATTTGTCCTCATCCCCCCATTCCCATCCCACACCCCTCCCCCGGATGCCCCAACCCCCTGTTGAACTTAACCATTGGTTAGGCTCATATGCATGCACACAAGTCCTTTGGTTGATCTCTCCCCACTCCCCCCACCCTCCCCTATCCTCCCTCTGAGGCCAGATAACCCGAACCCAGGGGTGCATGGCCTCACCCGGACCCAGGGGCGTGTGGCCTCTCCCAGACCCACGGTCACGTGGCCTCACCCGGATCCAGGGGCACAGGGCCTCACCCGGACCCAGGCGCGCATGGCCTCACCCAGAACCAGGGGCACATGGCCTCACTCGGTCCCGGGGTGCAGCTTCACCTCGATCCAGGAGCGCGTGGTCTCACCTGGACCCAGGGGCGCATGGCCTCACCTGGACCTAGGTGCGCTCGGCCTCACCCGGACCCGGGGCCCAGCCTCACCTGGACCCAGGGGTGTGTGGCCTCACCCAGACCCATGGGAGCGGCCTCACCCAGACCCGGGACCCAGCCTTACCCAGACCCAGTGGCGTGAGGCCTCACCTAGACCCAGGGGCATGTGACCACACCTGAGCCCAGGGGCATGCAGCCTCACCCAGACACGGGACTCAGCCTCTCCCCGACCCAGGGGCGTATGGCCTCACCCAGACCCGGGATCCAGCTTCACCCGGACCCAGGGGCATGTGGCCTCACCCGGACCCAGGGGCGCGTGGCCTCACCCGACTCAGGGGCGCGTGGCCTCACCCGGACCCGGGACCCAGCCTCTCCCGGATCCAGAGGCACACGGCCTCACCCGGGCCCAGGATCCAGCTTCACCCGGACCCAGGGGCATGTGGCCTCACCCAGAGCCAGGGGCGTGTGGCCTCACCCGGACCCAGGGGCGTGTGGCCTCTCCCAGACCCATGGGCACGTGACCTCACCTGGACCCAGGTGCACGTGGCCTCACCCGGACCCGGGACCCAGCCTTTCCCGGACCCAGGGTCACGTGGCCTCACCCGGGTCCAGGTGTGCACAGCCCTACCCGGACCCAGGATCCAGCCTCAGCTGGACCTAGGGGCGCAGAGCCTCACCCGGACCCAGGGGGGCGGCCCCACCTGGACCTGGGACCCAGCCTCACCTGGACCTAGGGGCATGCGGCCTTACCCAGATCCAGGGACATGTAGCCTCGCCCAGACACGGGACCCAGCCCCACTCCAACCCAGTTCCCAGCCTTACCCGGACCCAGGGGCGCACGGTCTCACCTGGACCCGGGACCCAGTGGGGTTTCGTCTTCTTGATCCCAATTCCTGTTGGTCAAATACCTCTCAGCAATTCCTTCGGCCATTTTCTCAGAGTTCCAGGGCGGCTGCCGCAGAACTCAGAATGCGGGCTTGGCGAAGCTCCAGTGTGCCCGGTGCGCGGTGGCAGGCTGGTCCGGGGTCACTGAGTAGGCCCTTGGGTCTGCAGCAGTGGCTGATCACCGAGCATTCACACCTGGCCGCTTCCGGGGCATTGAGATTCTTGAAGGACTCGGAGGTCAGCAAGCGTGGAGTCTCCCACCCCATGTCTCTCATGGGCTCGTCTGTCCGTGCTCGGCAGTGAGGGGAGCCGTCCCCTCAGCCGGAGACCGCCGGGAGAACTGGGCCGAGCATGTTCCAGGCTGCCATTGTGTTGCCTGAACCATAGTTCTTAAAGTGTGGTCTTTGGGTCACTGGCATCAGCATCATCCCGCGTACCCCTCTCTTTTATTCTAGTTGTAGAGCATCTGCTCAGCCAGCCCTCCAGTGGTTCTGCATGGTGTCTGCTCTGTTTTCCCGTTGTAGTCTCAAAATTGTTGTGGTAGGCAACAATCAGGCTTCTGCCCTATGCCTCCATCTTGGTCTTCCTTTGTGTAGTTAAGTCTTGATTGTTGTTGGTGTCACTGGGAGAAATTGTCCTCCTGGCCAATTGGTCGTGAGGACCCTCTGTGTCTATAAAGGAAGAGTTGCTGTGCAGGAGACACGTTTATGGGCCGGATCTTGTTGCAGCAAGGCTTTGGCCCTCACTGAGTCTGCCTCTTGAATGTGGGTATGCGAGTGGTTGAAATCTGGTGTCATCTCACAATGACCACTAGATGCCCTCGTTTCTGGGTCTCCAATGGAGTGTAGGTCAGCTACTGCCTGAGGCCACTCAGCAGGAATTATGGCAAAAACTGCAGTTTCCTCCTCCTGTCTAAGCCGCCCTGGAGCAGTCCGACTAGAACCGCAGTTCATCTGGTCAAGCTGCCACAGGGCAGGCCACCCACATGCAAAAGCTGCTGCTTGGAGCCCGGGTGGGCCTGCAAAATGTTCAGGGTGGGTCTGCAAAACGTTAAGGGTCGGTCTGCAAAACGTGCGGGGCAGGTCCCAGGGCGGGGCGGGTCTCAGGGCGGGGCGGGATCTCAGGGCACCACCAGGCCATAGCATGGCGAACCGCAATGGCTGCAAATCTGCTTTTTCTGCTTTCCACGTTTCTAAGCCCTCTCGTTCCGCACTCCAGTGCAGCAAACACTGACTGCTGGGCACACCTCCGCAAGGAAGTTACTCCCACTCTCCGACACGAAGGTCGAGAGTCCAGCCTCTCACCGCAGGCGTCTGGGTCTCCGCGAGTCCCCAGAAGCTGGATTTCAGGGTGATGGGGAGCTAATCTCCCCTAGGGTTGGAAAAAACATCCCCACGACCCTTCCCCCGCCACCAGCCCGACCCACACGCCTCCGCACCTTATCCCTTCCGAGTTCGCTCTTTCCTCTTCCCTCTTAGCTGTAAATCCACCATTCAGCCAGCTCTCCTGTGGTTCTGGGTGGCAGACGCTCTGTCCTCCAGTTGTATTTTTGAAATTGCTGTGCGCGGCGCAGTTCATTTGTTTAACTTTGCCGCCTTCTTGGTTCTCCTCTCTCAAAATGGCTAAAGGATTTGAATGTAAGACGGGAAATCATAAAAATCCTACAAGTCGGTGTCGGCGGCCACCGGGGCCCCGAGGATCTCACTGGGCAGCTTGGCCAGTCGGTGACGCAGATGAGCCCATCCTGCAGAAAGATGGTCTCTTCCTTCACCGAGAGCCACTGCGCCGAGTCCGTGGCCGCCGCCACAGCAACTGCCGTGGCCGCCCATGAGCTCATGGCCCCAGCTGAGGTGCTGACTGAGAGGAGCAGCCGCCCAGCCTGGGGAGACGCGAGCAGGAGTTGCCGCACTCACCAGTCCACCTTTTAGTTGTATTTCCGAAACTGCCATGCGAGGCAACAGATCAGCCGTTCAACTCCGCCGCCATCTTGGCTCTCAGTTTCCTCCCATCTGAGTTCTTAACTGTTGTCCCTTGCCAATAATAATACAAGCCTGTAAACATTCTAAAAGGTCTCAGCCTCATAAGTTGACTGCAATTTCAGAGACTATATAGGGCTGAAACCATCCTGTTTGTCCTTCCTCATCTTTCCACTTTAACACTGCAGCACTGCGTTGCGTGTTATCAGGAATTCCAACACCCATGATAGAGCCTATAGTTTCTACCATGGACCAACTTGGAGGCTGTGGGGAGCCCTTCCGCAGTTTCCCTGTGGCTGGCCATTTCCTATGTCTTGATTTAATGGCTGGCCATTTCTATGAAATTTAGATTTACACTGATTGGCCCAATGATTCCCCTTCTTACATCTGGGGCATAGACCTGCATTACCTGAGTTGGGAGGCAGAATGGTCTTGCCTTCTCCCTGGGTGTCACCTTGTGTCCCTTTTGGTTGGTTACATTCCTTTTTAACATATCTCTGTTGTCCACAATTAAAACATAATTTGTTTCTTGTAATTGCCGCAGCTAGTAAGCTTGCCTGAAAAATGCCTGACCCCAAATTCTGACATGCTCAACTGATTTCTGTGATGGTGCTATTTTTTCTTAGAGGCATTAGACATTTATTACAATCAGCATTGGCATTTTCATAAGCTAATTGCTGAGTCAAAATGTCTCCTGCTCTCTCATGTTGAATCTGCCGTATCACTGCTCGAGTGAGGTGAGCTACAAAATCAGAGAATGATCCAGTGGGCCCCTGCATGCACTTACTAAAGGCTCCTTCAGGTTCCCCTTTTTCTGGTAAAGTCCACCAGGCTTTTCATCAACAAAGTCTAATTTGCTCATAAGCCTGTTGGACCTATAGGAGCTGGTTTTGCACGTCACTAAATTGTCGCTGTCCTGCAAGCATTTCTAAAGTTAGGAGAACATTTTGTCGGAGATTTGAAGAAGCTTGTTCTTGACATTTCTCTAAAAATTCTCCTTTCCATAGCAAATAATCTCCTCCATCCAGAGTTTCATGGGCCAGAGAATACCAATCACAAGGAGCTAGGAACGCTTCAAAAATGTTAGTTATAATTTCTCCAGTAAATGGAGCATTTGGGCCATTCTGTGTTACACTATCATGCAAAGCCTTTATCATTTTAAAGTCAAATCTTTCATGCTGTCTTATTATTTGATTAGGGAATTGTGGATTATCTACCTGTATGACAGGAAAAGCAAGTCTGTCTTTGACATCATATCCTTTAATCAGGTGATTCTGTTAGTGGTGGTTTAAATGTTTCAGAATCAGGACATGAAGGCCACTCCTCCAATTTATCTTTCTGCTTCTCTTTAGGAGTGGAGGTCTTTCAAAGGGAGGAGGTCTTTCTTCTCTGAAAGGTTCTAGCAAATGAAATAGTGTATCCCACAGGAGAAACAATTTGGAGGCAAATTTTCCCCCTGCTGCTGAGTTTCTTTTAAATTCTGACCTATCTGTTGCCAACATTCAATATCCAATGTACCCGCATCAGAAAATCATGGATTATATTATATAATAACCTGTTCAAACTGTAAAAGAAGATCTTCTGAAACTACAACTCCCTTATATTTTAGTAAGCAAGCCAAAAGTTTACAGGAAAATCTTTTTTCTTTCGACAACTTCTGCCCCATTATAACCTGGCTGAAACAAGAAAAATACTCAAGCACTTACAGATCTGCGGGTTCAGAAGCTGACAAGAGTTTTGCACGCAGTTTATCTTCCACCACCGGGTCCGGTGATATTTTCTTCTCTGGTGAATACTATTTCTCCAAGTTCCTGTTCAAGAGCGCCAATTGTGAAAAGCCATGGCCAGCATGTCTTTCAGGTTCAAAGGCTTGGAGAAAGCGCTGATGCACAAATTGATACACAAAAAATATTAATTTGATTATGGGGGGAGACCAGGAAAAGCTCAACTGTAGCAGTCAAGTTCCACTGAGTCTCTTTTCCCAGCTGCTTTTATTTACTAAAATGCACAATTGCCTTTTAGGAATGCAAACAGACATACCAATGGTAATGTTTAGTAAACAGTAAGATTATCAGGTTTGGTGGAGTTTGCTTTAGGCCATTGACTCAGCAGTAGGTAATAAAATGTAAATAGTCACCTTGTGAATATCAAAGGAAAGGCTAAACTCAGCTTTCTGGTGGACTCCTCACATTTATATTAATTATTGTTGATCTTGGTTTCCAGCATATTCTATTCCATTGGTCTACATATCTGTTCTTGTGCCAGTACCAGGCAGTTTTTAGAACAGTGGCTTTGTAATACATCTTGATATCTGGTATTAAGATACCTCCTACAGTGCTCTTCATTCTCAGGATTGCTGCCATTATTCGAGGTCTTTTTTTTATTTCCGATGATTTTTGGGGGAGTTCATTCTAGGTCTGTGAAATATGCTGTTGGTATTTTAGTAGGGAGTGCATTGTTTTTATAGATTGCTTTGGGTAGTATGGACATTTTAATGATGTTGATTCTACCAATCCATGAACACGGTATATTCTTTCATGTGTTTATGTCTTCCTCTATCCTTTTTTTCAATATCCTGTAGTTTTCTGAGTAAAGGTCTTTTACCTCTGTAGTTGAGTTTATGCCTAAGAATCTTATTTATTTGTGTGCAATGGTAAATGAGATTTTTTTAAAAATCTTTCTTTCTGTAGTTCACTGTTGGTGTATAGAAATGCCATAGATTTCTGGGTGTTAATTTTGTATCCTGCTACATTGCCAAATTCATTTATTAAGTCTAATATTTTTTAACAGAGTATTTTGGGTTTTCTATGTACAGTATTATGTCATCTGCGAATATTGACAATTTTATTTCTTCTTTTCCAACGTTACTTCTTCTTCTTGTCAGATCACTGTGGCTAGCACTTTCAGTACTATGATGAACAGGAGTGGTGAAAGTGGGCATCCCTGTCTTGTTCCTTTTTTTTTTTTATTGATTACTAAAGGCCCGGTGCACGAAATTCATGCACGGGGGTGGGGGGTGACCCTCAAACCAGCCTGCACCCTCTGCAATCTGGGACCCCTCGAGGGATCGGGCCTAAATGGGCAGTCAGACATCCCTGTCACAATCCAGGACTGCTGGCTCCCAACTGCTCGCCTGCTGCCTACCTGATTTCCCCTAACTGCTTCTGCCTGACAGCCTGATCACCCCCTAACCACTCCCCTGCCATCCTGATTGATGTCTAACTGTCCCCGGCCAGCTTGTTTGCCCCCAACTTCCCTCCTCTGCTGGCCTAGTCACTCCTAACTACCCTTCCCTGCAGGCTTGATCACCCCCAACTGCCCTCCCTTGCAGGCCAGTCCCTCCCAACTGCCCTCCCCTGCTGGCCATCTTATGGTGGCCATCTTGTGTCCACATGGGGGCAGGATCTTTGACCACATATGGGCAGCCATCTTGTGTGTTGGAGTGATGGTCAATCTGCATATTACTCTTTTATTAGATAGGATAGAGACCTGGTGCATGGATGGGGTCCAGCTGTTTTGTCCTGAAGGGTGTCCCGGATCAGGATGGAGGTTTTCTTGGGACATGGGGCAGCATGGGAGAGGAGCCTGTAGTGGTTTGCGGGCCTGCCACAACCCTCAGTGACCCAAGCGGAGGCCCTGGTATCTGGGATTTATTTATCTTCTATAATTGAAACTTTGTAGCCTGGAGCAGAGCCAAGCCTCCTGCTCGCTCCCTTGTGGCAGCCATTTCTGTTGGGATTTATTTATCTTCTATAATTGAAATTTTGTAGCCTGGAGTGGAGGCCTGGGCTGGCCAGGGTGTGTGGAAAGCTTGGCTTCCTCCATCGCCGGGGTAAACCCTAGCCTACTGCTCTCTCCAGATCTGTGGCTGCCGTCATTTTTCTTGGGATTTGTTTATCTCCTATCATTGAAACTTTGTAGCCTTAAGCGGAGGCCTGGGCCGGCCAGGGTGTGTGGAAAGCTTGGCTTCCTCCATTGCTGGGGAAACCCAAGCCTCCCTCCTGCACTCTCTGTGGCCATAGCCATCTTGGTTGGGTTAAATTGCATACTCACTCCTGATTGGCTAGTGGGCATTCTGGTGGGCGTGGCTTGTTGTTTTAGCGGAGTGATGGTTAATTTGCATATTACTCTTTTATTAGATAGGAAGATATTACATATATGTGCATATTCCCTCATTGCCCCCACATCCCACTCCCATACAAGCCCTCACCACCTACTGTCTGGCAGCCATTGGTTATGTTTATATGCATGCATACAAGTCTTTCAGTAGATCTCTTACCACCCTCCCCCTCCCAAACCTTCCCGCAGTAATTTGACAGTCTGTTTGATGCTGCTAGGCCTCTGTATCTCTTTTTGTTCATCAGGTTATAATGTTCTTTAATATCCATAAATGAGTGAGATCATGTGGTATTTTTCTTTCACTGACTGGCTTATTTCACTTAGCATAATGCTCTCCACGTCCATCATGTTGTTGCAAATGTTAAGAATTCCTTTTTTTTTAAAGCAGCAAGTATTCTATTGTGTAGATGTACCATAGTTTTCTAATCCACTCATCTGCTGATGGGAACTCAGGCTGTTTCCAAATCTTAGCTATTGTAAATTGTGCTGCTATGAACTTAGAGGTGCATATATTCTTTCTGATTGGTGTTTCTAGTTTCTTGGGATATACTCCTAGAAGTGGAATAACTGGGTCAAATGGGAGTTGCATTTTTAGTTTTTTGAGGAAACTCCATACTGTTCTCCACAGTGGCTACACCAGTCTGCATTCCCACCAGCAGTGTACGAGGATTCCTTTTTCTCCATATCCTTCTCAGCACTTGTCATTTGTTGATAATAGCCATTCTGACTGGTGTGAGATGGCACCTCATTGTCATTTTGGTTTGCATCTCTTGGATGATTAGTGACTTTAAGCTTGTTTTCATATGTCTTGGCCTTCCTTATATCCTCTTTGGAAATGTATGTATTTAGGTCACTTGCACATTTTTTGATTGGGTTGTTTATCTTCCTTTTGTTAAGTTGTATGAGTTCCTTGTAAATGTTGGAGATTAAACCCTTATCGGAGATAACATTGGTAAATATGTTCTCCCATGCAGTGGACTTTCTTGTTGTTTTGTTGATGGTTTCTTTTGCTGTGCAGAAAATTGTTATTTTGATGTAGTCCGATTTGTTTATTTTCTTTTTTGTTTCTATTGCCCTAGGAGCTGTATCAGTCAAGATATTGCTTCAGCATAGGTCTGAGATTTTGCTACCTGTGGATTCCTCTAATATTTTTATGGTTTCCCATCTTACATTTAAGTCCTTTATCCATTTTGAGTTTATTTTTGTGTATGGTGTAAGTTGGTGGTCTAGTTTCATTTTTTTGCATGTATCTTTCCAATTTTTCCAGCACCATTTTATTGAAGAGACTGTCTTGACTCCATTGTATGCTCTTGCCTCCTTTGTCAAATATTAATTGAGCATAGTGTTTTGGGTCTTTTTCTGGGTTCTCTATTTTATTTCATTGGTCTTATGCCAGTACCAGGAAGTTTTGAGAAAAGTGGGTTTGTAATACAGCTTGATATCTGGTATTAAGATACCTCCTATGTTGCTCTTCTTTCTCAGGATTGCTGCAGCTATTCGAGGTCTTTTTTTATTCCAGATGAATTTTTGGAGAGTTCTTTCTAGGTCTGTGAAATATGTCATTGGTATTTTAATGGGGAGTGCATTGTATCTATAGATTGCTTTGGGTAGTATGGACATTTTAATGATGTTGATTCTACCAAATCTATGAACACGGTATACTTTTCCATCTGTTTATGTTTTCCTCAATCTCTTTTTTCAATGCCCTGCAGTTTTCTGAGTAGAAGTCTTTTACCTCCTCCCCGGCCAGCTTGTTTGCCCCCAACTTCCCTCCTCTGGGAATTAAGTTTATTCCTAGGTATCTTAATTTTTTTGGTGCAGTGGTAAATGGGATTGTTTTCTTATTCTCTGTTTCTGTAAATTCACTGTTGGTGCATAGAAATGCCATATATTTCTTGGTGTTATTTTTGTATCCTGCTACATTGCCAAATGCATTTATTAAGGTTAATAATTTTCTCATGGAGTCTTTCGGGATTTCTATGTACAGTATTATGTGATCTGCAAATGTTGACTATTTTACTTCTTCTTTTCCAATTTGGTTGCACTTTATTTCTTCTTGTTGTCTGATTGCTGTGGCTAGCACATCCATTACTATGTTGAACAGGAGTGGTGAAAGTGGGCATCCCTGTCTTGTTCCTGTTCTTAAGGATATGGTTTTAGTTTTTGCCCATTGAGTATAATGTTGGCTGTAGGTTTGTTATATAAGGCTTTTATTATGCTGGGTTATGATCACTTTATTCCCACTTTGCTGAGCAATTTTATCAGAAAAGGGTGTTGGATTTTGTGTAACAACTTTTCTGCATCAATTGATATGATTATGTGATTTTTGTCTCTCACTTTGTTCATGTGAAATATCACATTTTTTTATTTTCAGATATTGTATAAGCCTTGCACTCCTGGAATAAATCCCACTTGGTCACAGTGTATGATCTTTCTAATGTAATGCTTGATCCAGTTTGCTAGAATTTTCTTGAGGATTTTAGCATCTATGTTCATCAGGAATATTGGCCTGTAA
This sequence comes from Ia io, assembly GCA_025583905.1. Taxonomy (NCBI): domain Eukaryota; kingdom Metazoa; phylum Chordata; class Mammalia; order Chiroptera; family Vespertilionidae; genus Ia; species Ia io. Next base: position 291,635 of record JAJQQW010000001.1, read on the forward strand.
TTCTTTCTTTGTCGTGTCTTTATCTGGTTTTGGGATTAGGGTAATGCTGGCTTCATAGACGGAGTTTGGAAATGTGCCTTCCTCTTGAATTTTTTGGAATAGTCTGAGAAGGATTGGTTTTAGTTCTTCTTTGAATATTCGGCAAAACTCCTCTGTGAAGCCATCTGGTCCAGGGCTTTTGTTTTCTGGAAGCTTTTTGATTACTGTTTCAATTTCATCAGTAGTATCGGCCTATTCATTTTTTTAATCTTCCTGATTGAGTTTGGGGAGCTTGTATTTTTTAGGAATGTGTCCATTTCATCAAAATTGTCCAGTCTGTTGGAGTAAAGTTGTTCCTAGTTTTTTTTTTTTTTTTTTTTTTTTTTATAATTCTTGGTGTTATCTATGGGGTCAGTTGTTACTTCACCTCTTTCATTTCTTATTTAGTTTATTTGGGTTCTCTCTCTTTGTTTCTTGGTGAGCCTGGTGAGAGGTTCATCAATCTTGTTTATCCTTTCAATGAACCAGCTCTTGGTTTCATTGATCTTATGTATTGTTTGGTTTTTGTTTTTGTGTTTGTTTTTTTGGTCTGTATGTCATTTACTTCTGCTCTGATCTTTATTATCTCCTTCTTTCTGGTTACTATGGCTTTTCTTGTTGCTCTCTTTCTAGTTCTTTAAGTTGCAAGATTAGATAATTTATTACAATTTTTCTTGTTTTTTTGAGGTAGGCCTAGTAGAGCTATGAACTTCCCTCTCAGTATTGCTTTCATTGTGTCCCATAAATTTTGGATTATTGTGTTTTCATTTTCATTTGATTCCAGTATCATTTTAATTTTTTCTTTGATCTCTTTGTTAACCCAATCATTGTTTAAGAGCATGGTATTTAGCCTCCAAGTGTTTGATTTTTTACATTGTTTTTATTGTAATTGATTCCTAATTTTATGCAATTTGAGTCTGAGAAGATGGTTGTTATGATTTCTATTCTCTTGGACTTAAGTTACTTTGTCTGCGTCCTAATATGTGGTCTATCTTTGAATATGTTCCTTGTGCACTGGGGAAGAATGAATATTCTGTAGCTTTGGGGTGCAATATTCTGAAGATGTCAATTAATTCCATCTGGTCCAGTGAGTCATTTAGGATTGATTTTTTTTGCTGATTTTTTGTTTAGAGGATTTGCCCAGTGGTGTCAGTGGGGTATTAAAGTCCCCTACTATGACTTTTTGCTATCAATCTCTCCCTTGATATCTTCCAGAAGTTGTTTTTTTGCATTTGGGTGCTCCTGTATTGGTTGTATATATGTTTACCAGAGTTAAATCCTCTTGTTGAATTGCTCCCTTTATTACTATGAAGAGCCTTCCTTATCTCTTGTTATGGCCTTTATTTTGAAGTCCATTTTGTCAGATATAAGTATTGCAACGCCAGCTTTTTTCTCATTTCCATTTGCCTGAAATTTTCCCCCATACTTTCACTATCAGTTTGTGTGAATCCTTTGTTCTTAGGTGCTTCTCTTGCAGACAGCAAATATATGGGTCAACTTTTCTTATCCATTCACCTACCCTAGGTCTTTTGATTGGAGCATTTAGTCCCTTTATGTTTAATGTTTTTATTGTTAAGTACTTGTTTGTTGTCAGTTTTATTTTTAATGTTTGTGTTTCTTCTTGCTTTGCTGTTTCTTCTTTTTACAGCAGTCCCTTTAGCATTAATTTCATTTCTGGCATGGTAGTGATAAACTCTATTAGCCCGTGTGTTTTTTTTTTGTCCGTGAAGCTCCTGATTCCACCTTCAATTTTGAATCATAGTATTCTTGGATTCAGTCCCTTGCTTTGCATCATTTTGTATATTTCATTCCATTCCACTCTGGCCTGGTGTGTTTCTGTTGAGAAATCCATTTATATTATAATGGGAGATCCCTCGTAGGTAACTTTCTATCTCTCTTTGGCAGCCTTTAAGATTCTTACTTTGTTGTTGATGTTTTCCAGTTTAAATATGATGTTCTTGCTATTGGTCTTTTTGGTTTCATCTCGTTTGGGACTCTATGTGTTTCTTGGACTTGCGTGGTTTTTTTCTTGCCAATATCAGAAAGTTTTCTGTCATTATTTCTTCAAACAGACTTTCTATTTCTTTCTCAGTTTCCTCTCTTTCTGGCACCCCTATTATGCAGATGTTGCTTCCTTTTGCATTGTCCCAAAGCTGCCTTAGGCTCTCCTCTTGCTTCTTAAGTTTTCTTTCAAGTTGCCACTGTGTTTGTGTTTTTTCCTACCTTGTCTTCTAATTTGCTGATGCGGTCCTCAGCTTCATCTAGTCTACTCTTTAAGCCTTCCATTGTGTTCTTTATTGCAGCTATGTTGTTCTTCATTTCCTCTTGTTTCCTTTTCCTGTTGATGACATTCTCATTCAGCTCATTATCTATCTCATTGAGATGTTTGTATTTGTCATCCAGCCGTTTGAGCATCCTTTTAACCATTGCTCTGAATTCTTTTTCTGTTATGTTGCTTGCCTCCATTTTACTTAATTCCCTTTCTGGTGATTCCTTCTTTTCTTTCCTTTGTGGATTGTTTTTCTCCTCCCCATTTTTTGCTGTAACTTTTTAATTATTTCTGTTTCTTAGATCCAACTGCTTCACTAACCAGTTTCTTTTGGGGGTGGTACTTTATTGTGCACACTGTTTCCAATGTGATTGTGGTTCCAGCTCTTGTATAAAGGTTGCCTGAGGTCTTACTGGTATGTTCTCACTGTGGGTTCCCAGAGCCCACAGCCTTGGAGGAAGGAGTCTCGGGGCCTGAGGCTCAGGTACTGTGTCTTTGGCCAGTGTGGTGTGACTCTTGCTAGATTAGTGTCACTCTGCAACTCACTACAAGAGGCCCTGAGCCCATGACAGTGGGGGACGGGTGTCTCGTAGTCTCTGGTTGAGGCCGTGGGACTCTGGCCAAAGTGATTTCCTTCTCTGAATCACGAGGGGGTTCAGGATCCAGGGGCTGGGGTGTGATAATCTCAGGGTCTGTGCCTAAAATAATGTGACCTTGTCCAGAAAGGCAAGTCCTCAGTAATTAACTGAGCTGTCCAGAGGTAGACAGCTTGGAGAGGGATGTCATGGATCCTATTGAGGAAGCCGTGTGCCTTCTGCTGGGGGTGGGATCTCCTGAGGCCCACACACTGGATCAGAGTGATTGTGGTGTGCCACTGGCCTTTTGGAGGGAAAAGTCCCGGGTTCTGCTTCAGGGGATGTGCACCCTTGGTTGGATATATACACTCAATGGCTGCTTACAGAGGTGCCCAGGAGCCGTCTTCTTGGGCAGTGGGCTTAGGAGGCACTTGTGCTGGAGCGGCACTACCATGGGGACTGGATGCCAACCACTGGAGTAGTGCCTTGTGGCAGTTCTGCAAAGCACCTGGGGCTGCCAGTCAGGGTAGTGGGCTCAAGGGGCTTGCATACTGGATCGCTGCGACTGCAGTTACCGGATGTCAGCGGCTGAGGAGTGGGAAATCCGAGTTTCTGCTGTGAGGCCTTGGTTGGATGCACGTGCGCCTAGTGACAGCTCACAGAGTCATCCAGGAGTCACCTGCTGATTTCTCCCTGGGCTGCATGCTGAAACCACGTGATGTGGTGTCCTATATCTGTGGTAGGCAGCCAGTAAGGGGGAAGTCTAAATTTTTACTACCAGGGTCAAGCACCCTTGTTTGGATATGAGTGCATTGAGCTGGAGCTCAAGGAGGCACCCAGGATCTACCTATAGGGGCAGCAGGCTCAGTAGGCCTGTGTGCTGGAAAGGCACAACTGAAGTATCCAGAGATCATCAGCCAAGGAGGGGGATGGCCCAATTTTTGCTGCCTTGTTCCCTTTGTTGAAATCATGTGTGCCCAGCGGGGGCTCACAGAGGCATCCAAGAGCCATCTGTTGGGGTGGTGGGGCTCAGGAGGCCTGCTCTCTGGAAAGGCGTGACTAAGGTGTCCTGAGGTTGGCAGCTGTGGAGTGGGAAGACTCAGTTTTTGCTGCTGAGGCCTTGTTCCCTTGGTTGGATTTGTGCACAACCAGTGGTGTCTCACTGAGGAACCTGGAAACCATTTGCCAGGATGCACACTCAATGTGGCCCTTGCGTTGAAGCTTCATTACCAAGGTGTTTATGGGAAGGCAGCCAGAATGAGGGAAAATCCAAATTTCTATTGTTGGGGCTGTGCACACTTGTTTGGATACAAGTGCACCCCGCAAGGGCTCACAAAGGCACCGAAGAGCTGCCTTTTTGGCATTGGGCTCAGGAGGCCTGTGCTCTGGCATTGTGTTGCTGTGGTGCCCAGAGGTTGGCAGCTGTGAATTGGGAAAACTCAGTTTCTGCTGCTGTGCCCTTGGTTGAATTCATGTGAGCCCAGTTGTGGCTGCCAGGGTATCCCGGGGCTGATTGCTAGGGCGGTGCACTCAGATAGGCCCTTGTGCTGGAGCCGTGTGACTGAGATGTCTCTGGGCAGGCAACCAGGATTGGGGAAAGTCCATATTTCTATTACAGGAGGCCTTACACCTTTGGTTGGGTTTTAGTGTGCCAAGTGGCTGTGTACTCAGGCACCCAGAGGAGCCCTGGCACTGAATCTGCGCAACTGAAGTGGCTGTGGGGAGGTATCCAAGAAGTGGGGATTCAGAATTACTTTTTGCCGGGGCTGTGGGCCCTTGTTTGGGTAAGAGTGTGCCCCGCAGTGTGGCACCCACTAGCAGCCTGTGGAGCGGTGGGCTCAGGCAGCCTGTGCGTTTGAAAAGCGCGACTATTGTTACTATGGCGCTGGAGAGGCACAACTGTGGTGTCAGCATTTAAGCCGCTGGGGAGGGGGAATTTGCATTTACTACTGAGGGAGCGTACACCCTTGGAGGTGTAGGTCCCACAGTCCATGGGTCTGTGAGTGGGGCAGCAGGATTTTGACTGGAGTGGCTGTCGGGTCGCAGGCAGTGTCCAAGGCCTGTCTGGGTGATGGTGTTGGTGAGTTTCTAGGAGAGGCTGCTCGCCCCTTCGAGATAGCATGGGCTACCTGCCTATTCCCAAGTCCCGTAGTCCCAGGAGTGCCTGCAGTGGTGGTAGTCTCTTCCTGTCCAAGAGACTCTGGTCTGCAGTCCCTGCTGCTCCTGCCGGATTTAACTGTCCCTCACTCACTCACACACACCCCACATACATCCACACACTTTTATTTCACCCCTCACTCACTCATACCCTCTGCCTCCACTCCATCCTGTGCGCTGCCATCTTCTAGCTCCTTGTTCCTGTTCTTAAGGGAAATGGTTTTAGCTTTTGCCCATTGAGTATGATGTTGGTTGTAGGTTAGTCATATAAGACTTTTAATATGTTGAGGTATGATCCCTCTATTCCCACTTTGCTGAGTGTTTTTATCGGAAAAAGGTGTTAGACTTTGTCAAATGCCTTGTTTTGCATCAATTGATATACTTATGTGATTTTTGTCTCACACTTTGTTTATATGATGTGTCACATTTATTGATGTGTGGATATTGTACTTGCCTTGCATCCCTGGAATAAATCCCTCTTGGTTATGGTGTATGATTTTTCTAATGTAATGCTGGATCCAGTTTGCTAGAATTTTGTTGAGGATTTTAGCATCTATGTTCATCAGGGATTTTGGCCTGTAATTCTTTCTTTGTGGTGTCTTTATCTGGTTTTGGGATTAGGGTAATGTTGGCTTCATAGACAGAGTTTGTAAGTGTGCCTTCCTCTTGAATTTTTTGGAATAGTCTGAGAAGGATTGGCTTTACTTCTTTGAATGTTTGGTAAAACTCTCCTGTGAAACCAACAAGTACAGGGCTTTTGTTTTCTGGAAGATTTTTGATTACTGTTTCAATTTCATTAGTAGTTATCAGCCTATTCAGGTTTTTTTATTCTTTCTGATTGAGTTTGGGGAGCTTGCATTTTTCTATTAATGTGTCCATTTCATCTAGGTTGTCCAGTTTGTTTGAGTAGAGTTGTTCATAGTATTTTTTTTACAATCTTTTGTATATCTGTGGGGTCTGTTGATTTCTAGTTTTATGCCATTGTGATCTGAGAAGATGCTTGTTATGATTTCTATCACCTTTTTCATTTCTGATTTAGTTTATTTGGGCCCTCTCTCTTTGCTTCTAGATATGTATGGCTAGAAGTTCATCAATCTTGTTTATCCTTGCAAAGAACCAGCTCTTGGTTTCATTGATCTTATGTATTGTTCTTTTGGTCTGTATGTCATTTATTTCTAATCTGATCTTTATTATCTCTTTCCTTCTGGTTACTGTGGGCTTTTCTTGTTGCTCTCTTTCTAGTTCTTTAAGTTGAAAGGTTAGATAATTTATTACCATTTTTTCTTCTTTTTTGAAGTAGGCCTGTAGAGGTATGAACTTCCCTCTCAGGACTTCTTTATCATGTCACATAGATTTTGGATTGTTGTTTTTCATTTTCATTTGATTCCAGGATGCTTTTTATTTCTTCTTTGATCTGTTTGGTAACACAGTCATTGTTTAATAGCATGCTATTTTTCCTCCAAGAGTTTGATTTTTTTCATTGTTTTTATTGTATTTGATTTCTAGTTTTATGTCATTGTGATCTGAGAATAAGCTTGTTATGATTTCGATCCTCTTGAATTTGAAGACACTTTGCCTGTGTCCTAATATGTGGTCTATCTTTGAAAATGTTCTGTGTGCACTGGAGAAGAATGTATATTCTGGAGCTTTGGGGTGCAATATTCTGAAGATGTCAATTCCATCTGGTCTGGTGAGTCATTTAGGATTGCTTTTTCTTTGCTGATTTTCTGTTTAGAGGGTTTATCCCGGGGTGTCAGTGTGGTATTAAAGTCCCTTACTTAGACTGTATAGCTATTGATCTCTCCCTTGATATCTTTCAGAAGTTTCTTTATGTATTTGGGTGCTCCTGTATTGGGTGCATATATGTTTTCCAGAGTTAAATCTTCTTGTTGAATTGCTCCCTTTAGTTTTATGTAGTGACCTTCCTTATCTCTTGTTATGGCCTTTACTTTGAGGTTTATTTTGCCTGATATTTTTTCATTTAGATTTGCCTGAAAATTTTTTTTCCATTCCTTCACTTTTAGTCTGTGTGAATCCTTTGTTCTGAGGTGGGTCTCTTGCAGACAGTAAATATATGGATCATATTTTCTTATTCTTTCAACTACTCTATGTCTTTTGATTGGCACATTAGATCCATTTACATTTAATGTTTTTATTGATAAGTACTTATTTGTCATATTTTTATTCTTAATGTTTGTGTTTCTTCTTGCCTTTCTGTTTCTTCTTTTTACAGCAGTCCCTTTAGCATTTCTTGCATTTCTGGCTTAGTGATAATAAACTATCTTAGCCCTTTTGTGTCTGTGAAGCTCCTGATTCCACCTTCAATTTTGAATGATAACCTTGCTGAGTATAGTATTCTTGGACTCAGTTCCTTGCTTTGCATCACTTTGTATATTTCATTGCATTCCCTTCTGGCTGGTGTGTTTCTGTTGAGAAATCAGTTGATAGTCTAATGGTAGATCCCTTGTAGGTCACTTTCTGTCTCTCTATGGCAGCCTTTAAGATTCTTACATTGTTGATGTTTTCCAATTTAATTATGATGTTTCTTGGTTTTGGTCTTTTTGGGTTCATTTTGTTTGGGACTCTGTGCTTCTTGGACTTGCATAGTTTTTTCTTGCCAATATCAGGGAAGATTTCTGTCATTATTTCTTCCAACAGGTTTTCTATTCTTTGCTTCTTTTCCTCTCCTTCTGGTACCCCTGTTATGTGAATGTTGTTTCATTTTGCATTGGCCCAAAGCTCTCTTAGGCTCGCCTCTTGCTTTTAAAATTTTCTTTCCAGTTGCTGCTGTGTTTGTGTGTTTTTTCCTACCTTGTCTTCTAATTCACTGAAGCGGTTCTCAGTCTCTTCTAGTCTACCGCTTAAGCCTTCCATTGTGTTCTTTATTGCAGCAATGTAATTCTTCATTTCCTCTTGATTCCTTTTTATGTTGGTGACATTGTCATTCAGCTCCTTATAATTCTCATTAAGTTGTGTGGATTTGTTTTGAGTTGTGTGTATTTGTTATCCAGCCATTTGAGCCTTCTTATAACCATTACTCTGAACTCTTTCTCTGACATGTTACTTGCCTCATTTTCATTTAAGTCCCTTTCTTGTGATTCCTCATTTTCTTTCCTTTGGGTATTGCTTTTTTTGTCTCCCAGGTTTTGCTGTAACGTTTTAAATGTTTCTGTGTCCTAGATCCTACTGCTTTGCTACCCAGGTTTTTTTGGGGATAGTGCTCCCGGTGTGATCTCTCAGGTCTCATGTGCTTGGTAATCTAGCTTAGCTCCCTACTTGAGCTATTTGGGTTCTTTTGATGTAGGCCTGGGAGCTGAAAGGGCACAACTGCGGTATCCAGAATTCAGCAGCTAGAGAGGGGGATGCTCCAATTATTGCTGCCTTGCACCCTTGGTTGAAATCATGTGTGGCTAGCAGGGGCTCACAGAGGCACCCAGGAGCCATCTGTCAGAGCTGTGGAGCTCAGGAGACCTGCTCTCTGGAAAGGCCTGACTCTAGTGTTCAGAGGTCTGTACCTGTGTGGTGGGAAGACTCAGTTTTTGTTGCTGTCTATGTGGTTGGATAGGTGCACAGCAAGTGGTGGCTCACAGAAGCTCCTATGGTGCAATTGCCAGTGAGGCACACTGATGCACTCTAAAGGGCCCTGGCAGTGAAACCACATGATCGAGGTGTCTGTTAACAGGTTTCCAGGAAGAGGGAATTCAGAATTCTACTGCCGGAGCAATGCACCCTTGTTTGGATAAGAGCGTGCCCATCTGAGGAGGGCTCACAGCAGCATCCAAGAGCTGTCTGTGGAGTGGTGGGCTCAGGAGGCCTGCACACTGGAAACATGCAACAGTGGTGTCCGGAGTTCTGCTGCTGGGGAGGGAGGGAAGTCATACTTATTGCTGTAGGATTGGTGCACCTTTGGATGTAGAGGTCCTAGGGTCTGCAGGTCGGTGGGTGGGGCAGCAGGATTTTGGCTGGAGTGACTGCCAGGGCTGTCTGTGTGGTGGTATTGATGAGTTTCTATAAGAGGCCGCTCTTCCCTTCAAGATGGTGTGGGCTCCATGCCCAAGTCCCGCAGCCGGGGAGTTTCCGCAGTGGTGGTAGGTTCTCCCTGTCCAAGGGAGCCTGATCTGCCAGGCCCTGCTGCTCCTGCCATATTTAACTGTCCCTCACTCACACACACTCCACACATATCCACACACTCTCCTTTTATCCCCTCACTCACATCCTCTCCCTCACCTCCATCCTGCCAGCCACCATCTTAGCTTCTTCCTGTTTTCAGGGCAAATGGTTTCAGTATTTATCCATGGAGTATGATGTTGGCTGTGGGTTTGTCATGTAAGGCTTTTATTATGTTGAGGTATGAACCATCTATTACCACTTTGCTAGGAGTTTTTATCAAAAAAGGTTGTAGGGTTTTATAAAATGATTTCTCTGCATCATTTGATATGATCATGTGATTTTTGTTTTTCAGTTTGTCTATGTGATATATCACATTTATTAATTTTTGGATATTGTACCAGACTTGCATCTCTGCAATAAATCCCACTTGGCCATGGTGTATGATCTTTTTTAATGTATTGCTGGGTGCAATTTGCTAATATTGTATTGAGAATTTTAGCATCTATATTCATTGGGTTAATTGGCCTGTAATTCTCTCTTTTTTTTTTCTTTTTGTAGTCTTTATCTGGTTTCGGGATTAGGATAATGTTGACATCATAGAAAGAGTTTATAATTGTTCCTTCTCTTGAGTTACTTGGAATAGTCTGAGGAGGGTAGGTGTTCGTTTTTGAGGAATGTTTGGTAAAACTCCCCTGTGAAGACATCCAGACCAGGGCTTATGTTTGCTGAAAGTATTTTTTTGATTACTCTTCAATTTCATTGGTAGTTATCAGCCAATTCAGGTTTTCTGATTCTTTCTGTTTGATTTTTGGAAGAGTGTATTTTTCTAGGATTATGTCCATTTCATCTAGATTGTCCAGTTTGTTGGAGTGGAGTTGTTCACAGTATATATATATTCTTTTTTTTACAAATGTTTATATTTTGTTGGTTTGATTGTTACTTCACCTCTTTCATTTCTGATTTGATTTATTTGAGTCCTCTCTCTTTGTTTTTTGGTGAGCCTGGCTAAAGGTTAATCAGTCTTTTTTATCCTCTCAAAGAACCAGCTGTTGGTTCTATTGATCTTTTGTATTTTTTTTTTAAATCTCTGTGTCATCTCTGGTCTTTATTAGTTCTTTACTTATACCTACTCTGGGCTTTTCTTGTTGCTGTCTATCTAATTCTTTAAGTTGTGGGGTTTGATAACTTCTTACCTGTTTTTCTTGTCTTTTGAGGTAAGTCTGTAATGCCATAAACTTCCTGCTGAGGATTGCTTTCACTGTGTCACATAAATTTTAGATTGTTGAGTTTTTATTGTCATTTGCTTCCAGGATTTTTTTTTTTTTACTTCTTCTCTGATCTCTTTAGTAACCCATTCATTGTTAATATTATGCTATTTAGACTCCATTTTTTGATTGTTTTTAATTTTACTTGATTTATAATTTATGTCATTTTGATCTTAAAAGATGTTTGATATGATTTCAACTTCTTGAATTTGTAAATACCTAGCTGTGTCCTAACATATGGTCTATCTTTGAAAATGTCCCAGGTGCATTTCAGAAGAATATATATTCCATAACTTTGGGGTCAGATGTTCTGAAGTGGTCAATTAGTTCCATCTGATCTAATGAGTCATTTAGGATTGCTGTTTCCTTGTTAATTTTTTGCCTGAATGATTTATCCAGTCATTAAAGTCCCCTATTATGATTATACTAGGGGCCCAGGGCATGATTCACGCACCTTGAAAGGAACTATGTGCAGTGAGGGTGTGGTGGGCACAAGGGTGGGTCTTGGCCCATCCTCTGCACCCCTACTCAGCCCCTCCTACTGTGGACCTCAGTCCCCTGTCTGACAGCAGCCAGCTCCCACCACTGCCACACGCTGACAGTGCCATCCCTGCTCGCACCCACTGATGGCACAGAGTGTTTGGGGTCAGCACCAGCAGTGGGTGTGAGCAGTGGCTCCAGCGCCAGCAGCAGGTGTGAATGGGGCCGTCACTGGCAGCATGTGCGAGAGGTGGCTGCTGGCCTCGATTGCTCCTCAGGAGTCGGGCAAGGTGAAGAAGCCATGAGGGATGATCAGGGCCGGCAGCTGCCTCTCACACACACTGACAGCACCAAGCAATCTAGGCCAGTGCCAGGTACCGGCAGTGGGTGTGAACGGTGGCTTCAGTACTGGCAATGGGTGCAATCATGAGGCGGGACCACGGTGCACAGGAGCAAACAATTTTCAGTAACCACCAGAGGATTGCCCCAATTACAATGACCTGCACCCCTCTTTGGTCTGGTGCCTCCTCTCACCTGCTTCACCATCCCACTACAACCAAAGCCCACCATGTTCCACACATGCCTCCTGATGGTCAGTGCATGTCATAGCGACCGGTTGTTTGTTGTTCCACTGTTTGGTCTATTTGCATATTACAGTTATATATATATAGATTGCTGGCTATCTCTCTCTTGTTATCTTTCAAGAGTTTTTTTAAAAATGTATTTGGACGCTCCTGTATTAGGTGCATATATGTATACTAGAGTTATAACCTCTTGTCGTATTGATATTATGAAGTGGCCCTTTAATATTATGAAGTGGCCTTCATTATCTCTTGTTATGTCCTTCACTGTGAGGTCTATTTTGTCAGATATAAGTATTGCTACTCCAGCTTTGTTTATTTCCATTGTCTGATGAATTTTTTCCATCCCTTCTCTTTTAATCTGTGTGAGTCCTTTGTTCTTAGGTTGGTTTCTTATAGACAGTATATACATATATGGGTCATTTTTCCTTATCCATTCAGCTCTCCTATGTCTTTTAATTGGAGCATTTAATCCATTGATATTTAAAGTTATCATTGATATGTCCTTGTTTGTTGCCATTTTTCATCTTTATACCTATGTTCCTCCCTCTCTTTCTATTTCTTCTTCTTACAAAAGTCCCTTTAGGATTTTTTGCATTGCTGGTTTGGTGGTAATAACTTCTGTAGCCTTTATTCATTGTTGTTTGCTAAGTACCTGATTTCATCTTTAATTTTGAATGAGAGCCTTGCTGGATAGAGTAGACCTGGATTCAGTCCCTTGCTTTTCATTACTTTGTATACTTCCTGCCATTCCCATCTGACTTGATGTGTTTCTCTTGATAGTCTAATGGCAGATCCCTTAACTTTCTGTGTCTCTCTTGCAGTCTTTAAGATTATTTTTTTGTCTTTAACATTTGAATTTTTTAATATGATTTTCTTCAAGGGGGCTTTTTTGATACATCTTGTTTTGACTATATTTCCAGCACTTGTGTAACTTTTTTCTTCCCCAAGTCAAGGAAGTTTTCTGTCATTATTTCTTCAAATAGGTTTTCTATTCCTCACTCAGCTTCTTCTCCTTCTGGCACCCCTAATATGCAGATGTTGCTGTCTTTCATGTTGTCCCAAAACTCCCCAAACTCTCCTCCTTCTTTTAATTTTTTTTCTAATTGCAACTCTGATTGGGTGTTTTTTTTCTACCCTGTCTTTTAATTCACTGATTTGAACTTTGGCTTCTTCTAATCTACTTTTGAAACATTTCATGGTATTCTTTTTTGTTTGTTTGTTTGTTTAAAATATTACATATATTAGTACATATATGTCCTTTTTTTTCCCCACAGATCTTCCACCAGCCTCCCCTAACCCCTGTCGCATTCCCTCATCCCACACACCCACCCCCAGTGTCGTGTGTCCATTGGTGTTTTTATATGCATGCATACAAGTCCTTTGGTTGATCTCTGCTCCTTACACTCAGCCTCCCCTACCTTCCCTCTGAGGTTTGACAGTCTGACCGATGCTTTTCTGTCTCTGGATCGGTCCCTGTTCATCAGTTTATGTTGTTCATTATATTCCATAAATGAGTGGGATAATGTGGCATTTATTTTTCTCCGCTGGCTTATTTCACTTACCATAATGCTCTCCAGTTCCATCCATGTGGCAAATTGTAAGAAGTCCTTCTTTTCACCGCAGCATAACATTCCATTGAGTAGATGTACCATAGTTTTCTAATCCACTCATCTGCTGATGGGCACTTAGGCTGTTTCCAAATCTTAGCTATGGTGAATTGTGCTGTTATGAACATAGGGGTGCATATATCCTTTCTGATTGGTGTTTCTAGCTTCTTGGGGTATATTCCTAGAAGTGGTATTACTGGGTCAAATGGGAGTTCCATTTTTAGTTTTTTGAGGAAACTCCATACTGTCTTCCATTGTGGCTGCACCAGTCTGCATTCCCAACAGCAGTGCAAAAGAGTTCCTTTTTCTGCACATCCTTGCCAACACTTGTTGTTTGTTAATTTGTTGATATAGCCATTCTAATAGGTGTAAGATGATACCGCATTGTTGTTTTGATTTTCATCTCTCAGATAATTAGTGACGTTGAACATGATTTCACATGTCTCTTGGCCTTCCTTCTGTCCTCCTTCAAAAAGTGTCTATTAAGGTCCGTTGACAATTTCTTTTTTAAAAATTTCTTTATTGATTAAGGTATTACATATGTGTCCTCATCCCTCCATTAACCCTCCAAACTCCCCCCCACTTATGCCCGCACCGCCCTGGTGTTCCTGTCCATTGGTTAGGTTTATATTCATGCATACAAGACCTTTAGTTGATTACTCCTCTTTTCCCCCATACTCCGTATCTTCCCTCTGAGGTTTGGTAGTCTGATCGATGCTTCTCTGTCTCTGGACCTGTCCCTGTTCATATGTTGTTCATTATATCCCACAAATGAGTGAGATCATGTGGTATTTAACTTTCTCTGCCTGTCTTATTTCACTTAGCATAATGCTCTCCAGTTCCATCCATGCTGTTTCAAATGGTAAGAACTCCTTTTTTATTGCAGCGTAGAATTCCACTGTGTAGAAGTACCACAGTTTCTTAACCCACTCATCTGCTGATGGGCATTTAGGCTGTTTTCAAATCTTAGGTATGGTGAATTGTGCTACTATGAACATAGGAGTGCATATATCTTTTCTGACTGGTGTTTCTAGCTTCTTGGGGTATATTCCTAGAAGTGGTATTACTGGGTCAAATGGGAGTTCCATTTTTAGTTTTTTTGAGGAAACTCCATACTCTTCTCCACAGTGGCTGCACCAGTCTGCATTCCCACCAGCAGTGCAAGAGTTCCTTTTTCTCCGCATCATTGCGAACACTTGTCGTTAGTTGATTTGTTGATGATAGCCATTCTGACAGGTGTGAGATGATACTGCATTGTTGTTTTGATTTGCATCTCTTGGATAATTAGTGACTTTGAACATATTTTCATATGTCTCTTGGCCTTCCTTCTGTCCTCCCTTGAAAAGTGTCTATTTAGGTTCCTGGTCCATGTTTGATTGGATTGTTTATCTTCCTTTTGTAAAGTTGTATGAGTTCCCGGGAAATGTTGGAGATTAAACACTTATCGGTGATGACATTGGCAAATATGTTCTCCCATGCAGTGGGCTTTCTTGTTGTTTTGTTTATGGTTTCTTTTGCTGTGAAAAATCTTTTTATTTTGATGTAGTCCATTTGTTTATTTTCTTTTTAGTTTCCATTGCCTTAGGAAAAGTATCGATAAAGAATTCCTTCAGCATATGTCTGAGATTTCACTGCTTGTGGATTCCTCTAGTATTTTTATGGTTTCCCATCTTATGTTTAACTCCTTTATCCATTTTGAGTTTATTTTTTGTATATGGTGTAAGTTGGTGGACTAGTTTCATTTTTTTTCATGTCTGTCCAATTTTCCCAACACCATTTGTTGAAGAGACTTTTTTACTCCATTTTATGTTCATGCCTCCTTTGTCAAATATTAATTGAGCATAGTAGTTTGGGTTGATTTCTGGTTTCTCTATTCTATTCCATTGATCTATATGTCTGTTCTTGTGCCACTACCAGGCTGTTTTAAGAACAGTGGTTTTTTAATACAGCTAGATATCTGGTATTGGGATCCCCCCTACTTTGTTCTTCTTTCTCAGGATTGCTGCAGCTATTGGGGTCCTTTTTTATTCCAGATGATTTTTGTAAAGTTCCTTGTAGGTCTCTGAAATATGCCATTGGTATTTTAATGGGGATTGCATTGAATGTGTAGATTGCTTTGGGTAGTATGGACATTTGGATGATGTTGATTCTACCAATCCATGAACACAATATGTTCTTCCATTGGGTTATGTCTTCCTCTATTTCTTTTTTCAGTGTCCTGTAGTTTTTCGCATATAGGTCTTTTACCTCCTTGGTTAAGCTTATTCCTAGGTATCTTAATTTTTTTTGGTGTGATGGTAAATGAGATTGCTTTTTAAATCTTTCTTTCTATAAGTTCACTATTGGTGTAAAGAAATGCCATAGGCTTCCAAGGATGGTGGCTGGCAGGACGGAGGTGAGGGAGAGGAAGTAAATGAGTGAGGGTATGAAAGGAGTGTGTGTGGATGTGTTTGGGGTGTGTGTGAGTGAGTGAGGGAAAGTTAAATCTCGCAGGAGCAGCAGGGGCTGGCAGACAGGCTCTCCTTGACAAGGAGAGACTACCACAGTTGCAGCACTCACCAGATGACGGGGCTCCAGCACGGAATCCATGCCATATTGAAGGAGAGAATGACCTTTTTTAGGAACTCATCAATACTACCAAGAAGACAGGCCTTGGAAGTGCCCCATGACCAGCTACAACTCCAGCCAAGGTCATGCTACCCCAGCTGCAGACCCACAGATCCTGGGACTTACACTTCCAAAGGTACACCAATTGGCACCAGTAAGTGCTATCTCCCCCCTGCCCAGCAGCAGAACTCTGGATTAGCGCATTTCCAGCCAGAGGATCCATGCCACTCCACTCCTCAGGCAGCGCTTGGGGCCGCTGAGAGCCCCCGAGGATTCACGCATTTCTAGCTAGAATTAGTGAGTTTACAGCTGGATCTCTGTGTCTCCAGCCATGCAGATAGCCAGGACACTCCACTCTGTAGGCAGTGCTAGGGAGCCGCTGAGAGCCCCCAAGGGTGTGATTCTGTACAGACAAGAGCTCGCATGGCCCCACAGTAGAAATTCTGACTTCCCTCTTCCCTGGATAATTGCCCACATTCACCTGGATCAACTGTGCTGCCAGGACCCCTCAGAGCGCATCAGAACTCTGCGCCCAGAAGGTGCACACCTACAGAAGTGAAGTTCCAATAGTCAGGCACCCTGAGCCCATCTACCCACAGGGTGCAAGTGCAAGACACTGTGAGCTCTCCTTGGGTGCAATCTTGAACAAGCGGGGGTGGGGAGGCTGGAGGTGCACTCTACTCCAGCAATAGAAGTTTTGAATTCACTTAGCCTGGATACTGCCCCAGAGGCAGCTCAATTGCATGGCTACACTGCCAGGGTCCTTCAGAGACCTTCAGTGCGCCTCACTGGCAAACATACAAAGGATGCTCCTGTGAGCTGCCACTGGGAGTAAGCGACTATCCACCACAGGTGCAACAGCAAAAGCTGGGTCACCCCACCACACGACTGTAGAACTCTTGGCACCACAGCCACGCCTCTCGAAAGTGCAGGCCCTCTGAGCCCCATCACCCTAACAGAGGTTCCTGAGGGCCACTGTGAGTCCTTGCTCAGCATGCAAGATTACATTTAAGGGTTCAAGACAGCAAAAATTGGGACACTCCCCTCCACAGAGGCTGACTTCTAGACACCGCAGATGTGCCTCTCAAGCTCACAGACCTACATCAGGAGAACCCAAATAGCTCAAATGGGGAGCTAACAAGCCCAGGAGAACTGAGAGATTGCACCAGAAGAAGCATCCCCAAAAGAACCTGTGTAGCTAAGCAATTGGATTTACAATTAAAACATTACAGGAAAACATGGGAAGATAAAAAAGCAATCCCCAAAGGAAAGAAAAAGAGGAATCACCAGAAAGGGAGTTAAATTAATTCAAGTCTAGTAGCTTATCAAAGATAGAATTCAGAGTAATGGTTATAAGGATGTTTAAATGGCTGGATGACAAATACACACAACTCAATGACAAATTCACACAACTCAATGAGAACTATAAGGAGCTGAATGAGAATGTCACCAACATGAAAAGAAACCAAGAGGATATGAAGAACGACATAGCTGCAATACAGAACACAAAGGAAGGCTTAAAAAGTAGACTATAAGAGGCTGAGAACTGCATCAGCAAATTAGAGGAAAAGGTAGGAAAAAATACACAAACACAGCAGCAACTGGAAAGAAGACCTAAAAAGCAAGAGAAGAGCCTAAGGGAGCTTGGGACAACACAAAGCGAAACAACATTCACTTAATAGGGATTCCAGAAGGAGAGGAAGAGAAGCAAGGAATAGAAAACATGTTGGAAGAAAAATGACAGAAAACTTCCCTGATATAGACAAGAAAAAAACTATGCAAGTCCAAGAAGTACATAGAGTCCCAAACAAGTTGAACCCTAAAAGACCTACACCAAGACACATCATAATTAAATTGGAGAACACCAACGACAAAGTAAGAATTTTAAAGGCTGCCAGAGAGAGACAGAAAGTTACTTATAAGGGATCTCCTATTAGAATATCAACTGATTTCTCAACAGAAACACACCAGGACAGAAGGGAATGGAATGAAATATACAAAGTCATGCAAAGCAAGGGAACGAATCCAAGAATACTATACCCAGCAAGGCTATCATTCAAAATTGAAGGTGGAATCAGAAGCTTCAAAGACAAAAAAGGGCTAAGAGATTTTATCATTACCAAGCCAGCAATGGAAGAAATGCTAAAGGAACTGCTGTAAAAAGAAGAAACAGAAAGGCAAGAAGAAACACAAACACTAAGGAAAAACATGAAAACAAACATGTACTTGTCAATAATAACATTAAACGTAAATGGATTAAATGCACCAATCAAAAGACATGGGGTAACTGAATGGATAAGAAAACATGACACATATATTTGCTATCTACAAGAAATCCAACTCAGAGGAAAGGATTCACACAGACTGAGAGTGAAGGGATGGAAAAACATTATTCAGACAAATGTTAATGAGAAAAAAGCTGGGTTTGCGATACTTATTGCTGATAAAATAGGCCTCAAAGTAAAGACCATAATAAGAGATAAGGAAGGCCACTACCTAATACTAAAGCGAGCAATTCAACAAGAAGATATAACTCTGGTAAACATATATGCACCCAATGTTGGAGCACCCAAATACATAAAATATTTCCTGGAAGATATCAAGGAAGAGAGCGACATCAATGCAATCATAGTAGGGGACTTTAATACACCACTGACATTACTGAATAAATCCTCTAGACAAAAAATCAGCAAAGAAACAGCAACTCTAAATGACACACTAGATCAGATGGACCTAACTGACATCTTCAGAGCATTTCACCCCAAAGCCACAGAATATACATTCTTCTCAAGTGCACATGTGACATTTTCAAAAATAGACCACATATTGGGTCACAAGCAAAGTCTCCCCAAATTCAATAAGATTGAAATCATATGAAGCATTTTCTCAGACCACAATGGCATAATATTAGAAATAAACTACAATAAAAACATTCCATAAAAATTTAAAATTTGGAATCTGAATAGCATGCTATTAAACAATGATTGGGTTATCAATGAGATCAAAGAAGAAATTAAAAACATCCTGGAGACCAATGAAAATAAAAACAATACATTGCAAATCCTATGGGACACAATTAAAGCAGTCCTGAGAGGAAAGTTTATAGCTCTACAGGCCTACCTCAAAAGAAACAAGAAAAAATGGTAATAAATCATCTAACTCAACAACTCAAAGAATTAGAGAGCAACAAGTAAAGCCCACAGTGAGCAGAAGAAAAGAAATAATAAAGATTGGAGCAGAAATGAATGACATAGAGACCAAAAAAACAAAAACAAAAAAACAATACAAAATATCAACAAAACCAAGAGCTGGTTCTTCAAAAGGATAAACAAGATTGTTGACCCACTAGCCAGGCTCACCAAGAAGCAAAGAGAGAGGACCCAAATAAACAAAATCAGAAATGAAAGAGGTGAAATAACAACAGACCCCACAGAAATACAAAGGATTGTTAAAAAATACTATGAACAACTCTCTTCTAACAAATTAGACAACCTGTAGGAAATGGACACATTCCTAGAAAAACACAACCCTCCAAAACTTACTCAGGAGGATTCTAAGAATCTCAATAGGCTGATAACTATGGAAGAAATTGAAGCAGTCATCAAAAAGCATCCAGCAAACAAAAGCCCGGGGCCAGATGGCTTCACAGGGGAGTTTTACCAAACATTCAAGAAAGAACTACAATCTATCCTCCTCAGAATATTCCATAAAATTCAAGATGAAGGAAAACTTCCAAATACCTTCTATGAAGCCAACATCACCCCAATACCAAAACCTGATAAAGACAACACAATGAAAGAGAATTACAGACCAATATCCCTCATGAACATTGATGCCAAAATTCTCAACAAAACTCTAGCAAATCGAATCCAGCATTACATCAGAAAGCTCATACACCATGACCAAGTAGGATTTATCCCAGGGAAGTAAGGATGGTAAAATATTCACAAATCAATAAATATGACACATCACATTAACAAATTGAGAGATAAAAAATCATATAGTCATATCAATTGATGCAGAAAAAGCACTTGAAAAAATCCAACACCCTTTTTTGATAAAAACTCTCAGCAAGGTGGGAATAGAAGGATAATACCTCAACATAGTAAAAACCATATATGACAAACCAACAGCCAACATCATACTCAATGGGCAAAAACTAAAACCATTTCCTCTAAGAGCAGTAACAAGACAGGGATGCCCACTCTAACCACTCCTGTTCAACATAGTCCTGGAAGTACTAGACATTGTGATCACACAAGATGAAGAAATAAAAGGCATCCAAATTGGAAAAGAAGAAGTAAAACTGTCCTTATGCGCAGATGACATGATACTGTACATAGAAAACCCTAAAGACCCTATCAAAAAATTATTATACTTAATAAATGAATTTGGCAAGGTAGCAGGATACAAAATTAACCCCAAGAAATCTATGGCATTCCTATACACCAATAGTGACTAAAAAAGCAATCCCATTTACCATCACACCAAAAATATTTAGATACCTAGGAATAAACTTAACTAAAGAGGTAAAAGACCTATATGTGGAAAAAGACCTATATGTGGAAAAAGACCTACATGAAACTGAAAAAAGAGATAGAGGAAGATATAAACAGATGGAAAGACATACAATGTTCATGGATAGGTAGAATCAACATCATCAAAATGTCCATACTACCCAAAGCAATCGATAAATTCAATGCACTTCCCATTAAAATAGCAATGGCATATTTCACAGACCTAGAAGGAACCTTCAAAAAATTCATCAGGAATAAAAAAAGACCCGAATAGCTGCAGCAATCCTGAGAAAGAAGAACAAAGTAGGGGGATCTCAATAGCAGATATCAAGCTGTATTACAAAGCCACTGTTCTTAAAACAGCATGGTACTGCCACAAAAACAGACATATAGATCAATGGAACAGAATAGAGAACCCAGAAATCAACCCAAACCACTATGCCCAATTAATATTTGACAAAGGAGGCATGAAGATACAATGGAGTCAAGACAGTCTCTTCAACAAATGATGTTGGGAAAATTGGTGAGATACATGCAAAAAAATGAAACTAGATCCCCAACTTTCACCAAACACAAAAATAAACTCAAAATGGATAAAGGACTTAAACATAAGACAGGAAACCATAAAAATACTAGAGGAATCCACAGGTAACAAAATCTCAGACATATGCCGAAGGAACTTCTTCACTAATCCTGCTCCTAGAGCAATGGAAATTAAAGAGAAAATAAACAAATGGGAATACATCAAAATAAAAAAAGTAAAGTTCTTTTCACAGCAAAGAAATCCATCAATAAAACAACAAGAAAGCCCACTGCATGGGAGAAGATATTTGCCAATGATATCAACGATAAGGGTTTAATCTCCAACATTTACAGAGAACTCATACAACTTAACAAAAAGAATATAAACAACCCAATCAAAAATGGGCAACTGATCTAAATAGACACTTTTCAAAGAAGAAAGAAGGAAGACCAAGAGAAATATGAAAATATGCTCAAAGTCACTAATCATCAGAGAGATGCAAATCAAAACAACAATGCGGTACAATCTCACACCTGTCAGAATGGCTATCATCAACAAATTAACAACAAGTGTTGGCGAGGATGTGGAGAAAAAGGAACTCTTTTGCACTGCTGGTGGGAATGCAGACTGGTGCAGCCACTGTGGAGAACAATATGGAGTTTCCTCAAAAAACTAAAAATGGAACTCCCATTTGACCCAGTGATCCCACTTTTAGGAATATATCCCAAGGAACTAGAAAACCGAATCAGAAAAGATATATGCACTCCTATGTTCATAGCAGCACAATTCACCATAGCCAATATTTGGAAACAGCCTAAATGCCCATCAGCAGATGAGTGGATTAATAAATTGTGGTACATCTACACAATGGAATACTATGCTGCGGTTAAAAAGAAGGAACTCCTACCATTTGCAACAACATGATTGGAGGTGGAGAGCATTATGCTAAGTGAAATAAGCCAGGCAGAGAAAGATAAATATCACATGATCTCACTCATTTGTGGAATATAATGAATGGCATAGACAGAAGAACAAGAACAGATTCAGAGACCCAGAAACCTCGGTCAGAACCTCAAACCTCAGGGAAGTAGGAGGTCGGTGGGAGTAAGGGGGAGAGATCAACCAAGGGACTGTGTGCATGCATATGAGCCTAATCAATGGACACAGACAACAGGGGGGTATATCATGAGTGGGGGGTGAGGAGTAATTTGGGGATAAGGACACATATGTAAAAAAATAAATAATAATAATAATAACAATAATAATAATAATAATAATAATAGTAATAAAAATAAATAAACAAAAAGAAATTGTAAGGTAACCAAAACCACAAGAACACCTGAGAATGTCTTTCCTGCTGAGCTAGCAGTCATCAGCGGTACAGTAATATTACCTGGGGGAAATGGGGAAGTATTTTTGACTTATGTTCCTGACCCGCATGGCTAAGAGCCCCTATGTGGACTGATCCTCCACCTAATGTAGTCACCAATAGTACCAAAAAGCTTGGTCATCCAGGAGGATCATGGGCTGGGCAAGGAAGTATAATTACAAAGGGGTCACCACCAAGCTGCCCTTTTGTATGACACAAAATCAAACCACTGCTTCTTTGTGTGTAAAATTAAAGAGAGGTTTCTGGCTTGCGTGGACACCAAAGGAAGGGACTATTATTATTTGCTCCTGGAGAGGTGCAGAAAATGTAATGAAGACCTTGTCTATACAATAAGTAATGGACATCCGTTTTTAATGGAATTGCCAGGGCCTAGAGCAAAGAATATCCTTACATGATATTATTTTACAATGTCATTATAATTTTTCCCAGATTTGTGTTACCCCCATTACCTATAATAGTACCTCGCACCCTTGGGAATCAATAAAAAATCATCTTTTTGGTGCCTGGAGACAAAGGTAACACATCTCTTGATATTTTAGAATTACAACAGCATAATGTACAATTATCCCAAACAAACTTACAAACCAATTCTTTGAATGTCTGGCAGCAATTTAAAAAGGACATGAAAGGATCTAATCTCTTCCACTGTGTAGAGGGCCCCCTGGGAAGGCACCTGAGCATTCTATATTGGCCCCTCTTGCCCTTTTGGCCAAGAGGGACCCTCTTCTCACAAACCAATTGACCACAGCTGTTGCCTGACCTTGCAGTTCATGCCGAGGTTGAAGCCTCGTGATGGCTGGTACTATGGATCTATCTCTCACCCAGTGGGGTGAGCTGGGCCCTCCCTGGAGAAGAAACCTGGGTTCTCCAAGATATGTGATCAGTGCCGGTGCCTCGCCAGCAGGCAAGAGGTTCCCAAGGCAGGTGCTGGATGTGGAGGCCACGGGGGCATAGGCTACCAAGGAGACAGAACTGAACCTGACATCACCCTGCTTGGCCCTGGAGGATGGCTGGTTAGCCAGAGTGGGGTAAGATTCCTCAGGGAAGGAACAACTTATGACAGGCACAGTCACAGAGGAGTCATCAGGAGAGAACACGGGGGTCAACAGATGTGGGGCACAGACCCTCACCCCCCAACTTAGCTGGGGCATGAACCCTCACCCCTTCTGAGGGAGGTCTCCTTCCCCCATGTCTGCTTTGCTTCCCATGCAGAGCTCAAATCGGGACCCAAGTAACAGACAGAGAATTGGCCGACAGCAGCTGCCCTCTCCCTGCAACTAGACTTGTTTGAGTTGTCTTGTACCCATGGTGTGGGGAAGTGGATTTTTGATATCTAAATCCAGCCTAGCACTAGGAATGCTCAGGGCCTACTCAAGAAGGCAAATAATCCTCTCCACTAATATTTACATGGTAAAATAAGGTTATTGTTAGAGTATTAAAATTGACAATAAAATAGTAGTCAAGTGTTCAGACTAATTTAAATTGGCTAATTGAAATAAGTGAATATTCCAGAAAAATTGATTGTACTGGACAAAAAGCTGTTCCTACAGTGTTAACAAAAATTTTTATTGGTAGTTCATCTCATGGTAAAATTGCATAACATGTAATGAACCTGAAGCAGTTATATTTTAGCACAAAAAGTTAAAATTTAAAAGCTATCAAGACTACATTATAAAATTTCCAAAAGCCTCCTGATATTTAAATAAAAAAGGGGAGATAATAGAAGAATACCATGTAAGGAAAAATATCCTGTAAGTAAATTACATCTAGAAAATTTTTACTTTAGAAAATTAACTTTCATTTGTAATGCTAACAACAAGACATCCATGAAAAACACATGGTGTCAAAACAAGCCAAAGGAAAATCTGACAACTCCTGGCCATACTAGCAGTCAGCAGCTGTGCTTCACTGCAGGTGGCACAGGACCAAACCAGAGAGGGTCGGACCTGCATCATCACCATTTGTCCACCATCCAGAACTGAAATATCATTGCTGACATGCACACATAAGGAACTGTTTGACATTGAAATTGGGACTCAGAGGAACTATTGGCCCAGAAAGACACTCACTACAGACTGATTCATTCATGTTGTTCACTATTTCCCCTAGATGAGTGAGATCTTGTGATACAAGAAATACACTTATAAGAACCAAAAATGAGACAAGCAGTAATGGTTATGCTGGGAGGCAAATGAATCAATCTATAGTGCGTTTCATTCTGGGCCACGTCAGCGTCTTCCATCTCTGGACTGCTTCTCTTCTGTCTTCATGGCTGGAGTAGTCCTGTCAATTCCTCTCTGTTGCTGGAATTCACATGGTCTCCGAGTTGTTTTCTGAAAATATACAAACATATTCTCGACCAAAAGTTAATAAAGGAATATTTTCTATAAATTTGACTGGGGATCCTATTTCATTTTTTCCCCAAATGATTTTCCTCTGGCTTGTTTTGACACCTTATGTGTTTTTCATGGGTGTCTTGCTTTTAGCCTTACAATTAATTTTCTAAAGTATTAATTTTCTAGATGTAATTTACTTACAGTATATTTTTCCTTACATCATATTCTTCTACTATCCCCTCCTTTTTTGATTTAAATGTTAGGAGGCTTTAGAAAATTTTATAATATAGTCTTGATGGCTTTTAACTTTTAATTTTTTGCACTATAATATTACTGTTTTAGGTTCATTACATGGTGCACAATTTTATCATGAGATGAAGTACAAATAAAAATTTTAGTTAACACTTCAGCAACACTTTTTTGTCCAGTACAATTAATTTTTCTAGAATATTCGCTTGTTTCAACTAGCCAATTTAAATTTGCCTGAAAACTTGACTACTATTTTACTGTCAAATTTATTACTCTAACAACAATTTTATTTTACCCTGTAAATATTAGTGGAAGGGATTATTTGCCTTCTTGAGTAGGTCCTGAGCATTCTAGTGGTAGGCTGGATTTAGATATCGTAAACCCACTTCCCCACACCATGGGTACAACACAACTCAAACAATTCTTTTTGGAGTAAGAGGGCAGCTGCTGTCGGCCAAGTCTCTGTCAGTCACCTGGGTCCTGATCTGAGCTGTGCATGGGAAGCGCGAAGCAGCCGTGGGGCAGGAGAACTCCCGCAGAAGGGTTGAGGGTTCAGGCCCCTGCAATGTTGGGGGGGGGTGAGGGTCTGTGCCCTACCTCTGTTGATCCCCAAATTCTATCCTGATGGCCCCTCTGTGACTGTGCCTGTCTTAGGTTGTTCCTTCCTTGAGGAATCTTACCCCACTCTGGCTAACCAGCCATCCTCCAGGGCCAAGCAGGGTGATGTCAGGTTCAGTTCTGTCTCCTTGGTATCCTATGCCCCCATGGCCTCCACGTCCAGCACCTACCTTGGGATCCTCTTGCCTGCTGGCGGGGCCCCAGCACTTATAACATATATTGGGGAACCCAGGTTTCTTCTCCAGGGAGGTCCAGCTCACCCCACTGGGTGAGAGATAGATCCATGGTATCAGCCATCACGAGGCTTCAACCTTGGCATGAACAGAAAACTCAGGCAACTGCTGTGGGCAATTGGATTGTGAGAAGAGGGTCCCTCTTGGCCAAAAGGGCAAGAGGGGCCAATATAGAATGCTCAGGTGCCTTTCCAGGGGGCCCTCTACACATTGGAAGGGATTAGATCCTTTCATGTCCTTTTTAAATTGCTGCCAGACATTCAAAGAATTGGTTTGTAAGTTTGTTTGGGATAATTGTACATTATGCTGTTGTAATTCTAAAATATCAAGAGATGTGTTACCTTTGTCTCCAGGCACCAAAAAGATGATTTTTTATTGATTCCCAAGGGTGCGATGTACTATTATAGGTAATGGGGTAACACAAATCTGGGAAAAATTATAATGACATTGTAAAATAATATCATGTAAGGATATTCTTTGCTCTAGGCCCTGGCAATTCCATTAAAAACGGATGTCCATTACTTATTGTATAGACAAGGTCTTCATTACATTTTCTGCACCTCTCCAGGAGCAAATAATAATAGTCCCTTCCTTTGGTGTCCACGCAAGCCAGAAACCTCTCTTTAATTTTACACACAAAGGAGCAGTGGTTTGATTTTGTGTCATACAAAAGGGCAGCTTGGTGGTGACCCCTTTGTAATTATACTTCCTTGCCCAGCCCATGATCCTCCTGGATGACCAAGGTGTTTGGTATTATTGGTTGTAGAGAGGCGCCTGGGAAGGCACATGTGCATTTTCTTTTAATTATCATCAGCTGAACTCAGGGCTTAGGCAGAGCCATGCCCTGGGAACATGCTTCCCCAATAAGGCTGGACATGTTGTCAGCTTGACCTTCATATTAGCCCAGGTGTCGGCAGGGGCGGGTCTAGATATGTAAATCCAATAATGCTAGGGCCTCGCTAAGAATGCAAATAAGCTCCTTTACCCTATAAAATAAACCTACTGTGTGGCTCAAGATGCTTGCCGCCTCTCCATCAGAGGTAATGGAGCCCACCTAGCTCCCAGTTTATATTTCTATTTCTGCCTCTGGTCTGTTTCTTTCTTTAATTTCTTAATCCCCAGCTTCTCCACTCGGCAACCGGACTGTTTCCTTTTCCATGCGGGACACAATTGGTGACTACATTAGGCAGGGGATCAGCCCACGTAAGGGCTCTTAAACATGAAGGGTCAGGAATAGTCCGAAATACTTCCCCATTTGCCCCAGGTAATATTACCATACAGATGATGACTGTTAGCATGGCAGGAAAGACATTATCAGGCATTTTTGGGGTTCTGGTTACCTCATAACATCTTTTTATTTTTTAATTATTATTATTTTTTTACATATGTTTCCTTATTCCCCCATTACCCCTCACCCCCCACTCATGCTCCAACCCCCTATTGTCTGTGTCCATTGATTAGGCTTATACGCAGACACTCAAGTCCCTTGGTTGAACTCTTTCCCTTACTCCCACCGACACCCTCATTCCCTGAGGTTTGAAGTTCTGATCGACATTTCTCAGTCTCTTGATCTGTTCTTTTTCATCAGTCTATGCCATTCATTATATTACACAAATGAGTGAGATCATATGATATTTATCTTTCTCTGCCTGGCTTATTTGACTTGACATAATGCTCTCCATTACCATCCATGTTGTTGCAAATGGTAGGAACTCCTTCTTTTTTACTGCAGTGTAGTATTCCATTGTGTAGATGTACCAGGGTTTTTAATCCACTCATCTGCTGATGGGCATTTAGGCTGTTTCCAAATCTTAGCTATGGTGAATTTTGCTGCTATAAACATAGGGGTGCATCTATCCTTTCTGATTCATGTTTCTAGTTTCTTGGGATATATTCCTAAAAGTGGGATCACTGGGTCAAATGGGAGTTCCATTTTTAGTTTTTTGAGGAAACTCCATACTGTTCTCCACAGTGCCTGCACCAGTCTGCATTTCCACCAGCAGTGTAAAAGAGTTCCTTTTTCACCGCATCCTCACCAACACTTGTCGTTTGTTGATTTGTTGATGATAGCCATTCTGACAGGTGTATTTAGATCAATTGCCCATTTTTTGATTGGGTTGTTAATCTTCTTTGTTAAGTTGTATGAGTTCTCCGTAAATATTTGAGATTAAACCCTTATCGTGGATATCATTGGCAAATATGTTCTCCCATGCAGTGGGCTTTCTTGTTTTATTAATGGTTTCCTTTGCTGTGCAAAAGCTTTTTATTTTGATGTAGTCCCATTTGTTTATTTTCTCTTTATTTTCCATTGCCCTAGGAGCAGTATCAGTGAAGAAGTTCCTTTGGCATATGTCTGAGATTTTGCTGCCTGTGGATTCCTATAGTATTTTTAATGTTTCTTGTCTTATGTTTAAGTCCTGTATCCATTTTGAGTTTATTTTTGTCTATGGTGAAAGTTGGTGATCTAGTTTCATTTTTTTGCATGTATCTGTCCAATTTTCCCAACAGCATTTGTTGAAGAGACTGTCTTGACTCCATTGTATGTTCATGCCTCCTTTGTCAAATATTAATTGGGCATAGTGGTTGGGGTCAATTTCTGGGTTCTCTATTCTATTCCATTGATCTATAGGTCTGTTCTTGTGGCAGTACCAGGCTGTTTTGAGAACAGTGGCTTTGTAATACAGCTTGATATCTGGTATTGAGATCCCCCTACTTCGTTTTTCTTTCTCAGGATTGCTGCAGCTATTCTGGGCCTTTTTTTATTACAGATGAATTTTTTGAATGTTTTTCTTAGTCCGTGAAATATGATGCTGGTATTTTAATGGGAAGTGCATTGAATTTATCGATTGCTTTGGATACTATGGACATTTTGATGATGTTGATTCTGCCAATCCATGAAAATGGTATATTCTTCCATCTGTTTATGTCTTCCTCTATCTCCTTTTTAAGTTTGTGTAGTTTTCCATGTATAGGTGTTTTATCTCCTTAGTTAAGTTTATTCCTAGGTATCTTAATTTTTTTGGTGCGATGGTAAATGGGATTGCTTTTTTAGTCTCTCTTTCTGTAAGTTCACTATTGGTGTATAGAAATGCCATAGATTTCTTGGCGTTAATTTTGTATCCTGCTACCTCGCTGAATTCACTTAAGTCTAATAATTTTTTTTCATTACTGAATTTTATTTTTTTTTGCCTCTTTTTCTTCAATTTTTTATTAAGGTATTATATGTGTACATATCTTACCATTGCCCTCCACACTCCTATACATGACCTCACCCCCCAGTGTTTTGCGTCCATTGATTACTCTTATATGCATGCATACAAGTCCTTCGGTTGATGTCTTATCTCCACCACCTCTCCCTAAACTTCCCGCTGTAATTTGACAGTCTGTTTGATGCTTTACTGCTTCTGTATCTATCTTTTTGTTCATCAGTTTATAATGTTCTTTATTACTCATAAATGAGTGAGATCATGTGGTATTTTTCTTTCATTGACTGGCTTGTTTCACTTAGCATAATGTTCTCCAATTCCATCCAGGTTGCTGCAAATGGTAAGAATTCCTTCTTTTTTATGGCAGCATAGTATTCCATTGTGTAGATGTACCATAGTTTTCTGATCCAGTCATCTGCTGACAGGCACCTAGGTTGTTTCCAAATCTTAGATATTGTAAATTATGCTGCTATGAACATAGGGGTGCATATATCCTTTCTTATTGGTGTTCCCAGTTTCTTAGGATATATTCCTAGGAGTGCGATTACTGGGTCAAATGGGAGTTCCATTTTCAGTTTTTTGAGGAAACTCCATACTGTTCTCCACAGTGGCTACACCAGTCCCCATTCACTCCAGCAGTGAACGTGGGTTCCTTTTTTCTCCACTTCCTTGCCAACACTTGTTGTTTATTGATTTGTTGATAATAACCATTCTGACAGGAGTGAAATCGTACCACGTTGTAGTTTTGATTTGCATCTCTCGGATAATTAGTGACGTTGAGCATGTTTTCATGTGTCTCTTGGCCTTCCTTCTGTCTTCTTTCAAAAAGATTCTATTTAGGTCCGGTGCCCATTTTTTATTGGATCATTTATCTTCCTTTTATTGTATAAGTTGCCTGTAGATGTTGGAGATTAAACCTTTATCAATGATAACATTTGCAAATACATTCTCCCATACAGTGGGCTTTCTTGTTGTTTTGTTGATGGTTTCTTTTGCAGTTAAAAAGGTTTTTATTTTAATGTAGTCCCATTTGTTTATTTTCTCTTTAGCTTCCATTGCCCTAGAAGCAGTCTCAGTGAAGAAGTTCTTTTGGTATATGTCTGAGACTTTGCTGCCTGTGGATTCCTCTAGTGTTTTTATGGTTTCCTGTTTTATGTTTAAATCCTGTATCCATTTTGCGTTTATTTTTGTGTATGGTGTAAGTTGGTGGTCTAGTTTCATTTTTTTTTCATGTTCTCTCTAATTTTCCCCACACCCTTTATTTAAGAGACTGTCTTTATTCTATTGTATGTTCATGCCTCCTTTGTCAAATATTAATTGAGGATAATGGTTTGGGTCAATACCTGGATTCTAAATTCTATTCCATTGGTATATATGTCTGTTCTTGTGCTAGTACCAGGCTGTTTTGAGAACAGTGGCTTTGTCATTCAGCTTGAATACTGGTATTGAGATCCCTCCAACTTTATTCTTCTTTCTCAGGATTGCTGTGCCTATTAAGGGTCTTTTTTTATTCCAGATAAATTTTTAGAGAGTTCTTAATAGGTCTGTGAAATATGCCATTAGTATTTTAATGGGGAGTGCATTGAATCTGTAGATTTCTTTGGGTAGTATGGATATTTTCATGATGTTGATTCTACCAAATTATGGAAATGGTATATTCTTCCATCTGTTTACATCTTCCTCTATCTCTTTTTTCAGTGTTGTGTAGTTTTCCACGTATAGGTCCTTTACCTCATTGGTAAAATTTATTCCTAGGTATCTTAATTTTTTGGTGCGATGGTAAATGGGATTGCTTTTTTTAGTCTCTCTTTCTATAAGTTCACTATTGGTGTATAGAAATGTCATAGATTTCTTGGCATTAATTTTGTATCCTGCTACATTGTCGAATTCATTTATTAAGTCTGTTAGTTTTTTGATGGAGTCGTTTGGGTTTTTTATGTACAATATCATGTCACCTGCATAAAAGAACAACTTTACTCTTCTTTTCCAATTTGAATGGCTTTTATTTCTTCTTCTTGTCTGATCACAAGGGCTAATATTCCAGTACTATGTCAAAAAGGAGTGGTGAGAGTGGGCAACCCTGTCTTGTTCCTGTTCTTAGGGGAAATGTTTTTAGTTTTTGCCCATTGAGTATGATGTTAGTTGTGGGTTTATCATATACACCTTTTATTATGTTGAGGTATGATCCTTCTATTCCCACCTTGTTCAGAGTTTTTATCAAGAAAGGGTGTTGGATTTTGTCAAATGCATTTTCTGTATCAATTGGTATGACTATGTGATTTTTATCTCTCCATTTGTTTATGTGAAGTATCATGTTTATTGATTTGCGGATATTGTACCCTCCTTGCATTCCTGGGATAAATCCTACTTGGTCATGGTGTATGATCTTTCTGATGTACTGCTGGATCCGATTTACTAGAATTTTGTTGAGGATTTTGGCATCTATGTTCATGATGGATATTGGCCTGTAATTCTCTTTCATGGTGTTGTCTTTATCTGGTTTTGGTATTAGGGTGATGCTGGCTTCACAGAAGAAACTTGGAAGTGTACCTTCCTCTTGAA
The DNA here is from genome assembly GCA_025583905.1 of Ia io. Lineage (NCBI taxonomy): Eukaryota > Metazoa > Chordata > Mammalia > Chiroptera > Vespertilionidae > Ia > Ia io. Next base: position 322,941 of record JAJQQW010000001.1, read on the forward strand.
TTTTTGGAATAGTCTGAGGAAGATAGGTTTTAGTTCTTCCTTGAATGTTTGGTAAAACTCCCCTGTGAAGCTGTCTGGCCCTGGGCTTTTGTTTGCTGGAAACTTTTTGATGACTGCTTCAATTTCTTCCATAGTTATTGTCCTATTGAGTTGTTTAGATTCTTCCTGATTGAGTTTTGGAAGGTTTATTTTTCTTGGAATATGTCCATTTCCTCCAAGTTGTCCAGTTTATTAGAATTAAGTTGTCCATAGTATTTTTTAACAATCCTTTGTATTTCTGTGGGGTTTGTTGATATTTCACCTCTTTCATTTCTGATTTTGTTTATTTGGGTCCTCTCTCTTTGCTTCTTGGTGACCCTGGCTAGAGGTTCATCAATCTTATTTATCCTTTCAAAGAACCAGCTCTTGATTTTGTTGATCTTTTGTATTATTTCCTTGGTCTCTATGTTGTTTATCTCTGCTCTGATCTTTATTATTTCCTTCCTTCTGCTTACAATGGGCTTTTCTTGTTGCTGTCTTTCTACCTCTTTGAGTTGTGGGGTTAGGTAGTTTATTACCATTGTTTCTTGTTTTGTGCAGTAGTCTTGTAGAGGTATGAACTTCCCTCTCAAGACGGCTTTCACTGTGTCCCATAGATTTTGGATTGTTGTGTTTTCATTGTCATTTGTTGTCATGATGTTTTTTATATTTTCCTTGATCTCTCTGGTAACCCAGTCATTGTTTAATAGCATGCTGTTTAGTTTCCATGTGTTTGATTTCTTTTGATTGTTTCTATTGTAGTTGATTTCCACTTTTAAGCCACTGTGATCTGAGAAGATGCTTGGTATAATTTCTATCTTCTTGAATTTAAAGAGACTTTGCCTATGTCCCAGAATATGGTCTGTCTTTTAATATGACCCATGTGCACTTGAGAAGAATGTATATTCTTTGGCTTTGGGCTGAAATGTTCTGAAGATGTCAATTAATTCCATCTGGTCTAATGAGTAATTTAGGATTGCTGTTTCTTTGTTGATTTTTTGTTTAGAGGATTTGTCCAATGGTGATAATGGTGTATTAAAGTCTACTATGAGTGTATTGCTGTCAATCTCTACCTTGATATCCTTCAGGAGTTTTTGTATGTATTTGGGTTCTCCTGTATTGGGTGCGTATATGTTTACCAGAGTTATTTCTTCTTGATAGATTTCTCCCTTTAGTATTATGAAGTGGCCTTCCTTATCTCTTGTTATGTCCTTCACTTTGAGATCTAATTTGTCAGATATAAGTATTGCTACCCCAGCATTTTTTTCATTTCCATTCGCCTGGAATACCTTTTTCCATCCCTTCACCCTCAGTCTGTGTGCGTCTTTTTTTCTGAGGTGGGTTTCTTGTAGACAGCAAATATATGGGTCTTGTTTTCTTATCCAATCTGTTACCCTGTGTCTTTTGATTGGGGCATTTAATCTATTTACATTTAAAGTTATTATTGATAGGCGACTTATTTGTCACTATTTTTATTCTTTACCCCTGTTTTCCTTCTTCGCTTTCTATATATATATATATATTTTTTTTTTACAGCAGAACCTTTAGCATTTCTTGCATTGCTGTTTTGGTGGTGATTTATTTCTTTAGTCCTTTTTTGTCTGTGAAGCTCCTGATTTCACCTTCAATTTTGAATGATAGCCTTGCTGGGTACAGCATTCTTGGATTCAGACCCTTCCTTTGCATGACTTTATATATTTCATTCCATTCCCTTCTGGTCTGATGAGTTTCTGTTGAGAAATCAGTTGCTAGTCTGATGGGGGTTCCTTTGTATGTAACTTTCTGTCTCTCCTTGGCCGCTTTTAAGATTCTTACTTTGTCGTTGGTGTTTGCCAACTTCATTATAATGTGCCTTGGCGTTGGTCTTTTGGGGTTCATTTTGCTTGGGACTCTGTGAGCTTCTTGGATTTGTCTGGGTTTTTTCTTCCCTATATCAGGGAAGTTTTCTGTCATTATTTCTTCAAACAGGTTTTCTATTCCTTGCTTAGTTTCCTTTTGTTCTGGAACCCCTATTATGTGGATATTTTTTTGTTTCGTGTTGTCCCAAATTTTCCTTAGGCTCTCCTCCTGCTTTTAATTTTTTTTTCTAGAATCTGCTCTAATTGGGTATTTTTTCCCACTTGTCTTCTAATTCACTGATGTGGTCCTCTGCTTCTTCCAGATAACTCTTTATGCTTTCTATTGAGTTCTTTACAGCAGCGATGTCATTTTTCATTTCTTCTTGGTTCCTCTTCATTTCTTCTTGGTTCTTACTCATATTGTTGAATTTGTCTTCCATTCTTTTCAGCCACCTTAAGACCGTTTTTCTGAATTCTTTCTCTGACATGTTGCTTGCCTCTATTTCGTTTACTTTCTTTCCTGGTGATGCCTGCTTTTCTTTCATATGAGGGCTGTTTCTTTGTCTCCCCATGGTGTCTCTTCTCCGGATGTCTGGTTATGTAGTTCTCTCTCTTCTTCTCCCATGCGAAATCGGACCTTTCCATGGTGGAATGTAGAGCTCCTCAGAATCCGCATGTTTGTGCCAAGGGGGGACCGGTGTTCTGGGGCTCGCAGCTGTTCAGTCGTTGCCTCAGTTGTAGCATTTCAAGCTTCCGATAAGATCCACTTTCTCCTTCAAGATGGCGCAGTCTCTGCGTCCAAGCCGGTCTCTCAGAGAGGGAACCCAGCAGTAATGAGGGCTGTCCGGTCAGGAGAACCCCGTCCAGCAGTTCCCCACCTTCTCCTGGAGTTTAGCTGTCCCTTAACTTGCCAAGAAATACTCCCCGTGCGACCCTAATCTGTTCTTTCTTTCTGCTCTGGGACAAGGTTTGGGACCTGTCTGTCTATTCTGCTGCCATTTTTCTATTCCTCGTTACTGAATTTTAGAACAGCCATCTGAGTGAATACAGTAGGAGCCTAGCAGGTGGTGTATGAGCCCCAGAAGTGCAAATGTATCCATGAAAAACTGGATGTGTACTTCTACCAACTTTCATGACTCAGTAAGTACCAGTAGCTTAGCCAGGTCAGGCCAAGGATGTGGCTGACTCTGACCACTGACTCTGTCGAACAGCAGGCTTTAGGAAACTGCGTGTTTTCTTTCACTGCTCATGAGGACTGTTTCCATAACAGTCAAACTTGATATTTGGTTGGAAACTCCATTCCTACAAAACCCTCTTTGATGCAGCAGAAACGATGATCAGCTTGCAATCTTCAACTGCTTCCAGCCAGCCCTGGCCTCCATCCGAGGAGGCACTCAAGTCCCGGGTGCTGATTGCCCAGGTCAAACCGTGGGACTCACACTTCTTTTATTGCTGCAATCTCTCAAGTCTAATAATTTTTTGGTGGAGTCTTTAGGGTTTTCTATGTATAGTATCATGGCATCTGCCAATAAGGACAGTTTTACTTCTTTTTTTCCAATTTGGATGCCTTTTATTTTTTCTTCTCATCTAATCGCAATGGCTAGTACTTCCAGCACTATTTGAACAGGAGTGGTGAGAGTGGGCATCCCTGATTGTTCCTGGTCTTAGAGGAAATTGTTTTAGTTTTTGCCCATTAAATATGATGTTGGCTATAGGTTTGTCATATATGACTTTTATTATGTTGAGGTATGATCCTTCTATTCCCACCTTGCTGAGAATTTTTATCAAGAAAGGGTATTGGATTTTGTCAAATGCTTTGTCTGAATTAGTTGATATGACTATATGATTTTTATCTCTCAACTTGTTTATGTGATGTATCATGTTTATTGATTTGCAAATATTGTACCATCCTTGCATCCCTGGGATAAATCCTACTTGGTCATAGTGTATGAGCTTTCTGATGTACTGCTGGATTCAATTTGGAAGAATTTTGTTGAGGATTTTGACATCTATGTTCATGAGGGATATTGGCCTGTAATTCTCTTTCATTGTGTTATCTTTATCTATTAGGGTGATGCTGGCTTCATAGAAGGAGCTTGGAAGTGTTCCTTCCTCTTGAATTTTGTGGAATGTTTGGTAAAACTCCCCTGTGAAGCTATCTGGCCCCAGGCTTTTGTTTGTTGGAAGCTTTTTGATGACTGCTTCAAATTCTTCCATAATGATCAGTCTATTGAGATTTTTAGAATCTTCCTAAGTAAGTTTTTCAAGGTTTTATTTTTCTGGGAATGTGTCCATTTCCTCCAGGTTGCCTAGTTGGTTAGAATAGAGTTGTATATGGTATTTTTTAACAATCCTTTGTATTTCTGTGGGGTCTGTTGTTATTTCACCTCTATCATTTCTGATTTTGTTTATTTGGGTCCTGTCTCTTTGCTTCTTGATGAGCCTTATTAGAGGTTCATCAATCTTGTTTATCCTTTAAAGGAACCAGCTCTTGGTTTTGTTGATCTTTTGTATTGTTTTGTTTGTTTGTTTTTGTCTCTATGTCATTCATTTCTGCTCTGATCTTTGTTATTTCCTTCCTTCTGCTCATTGTGGGCTTTTCTTGTTGCTCTCTTTCTAATTCTTTGAGTTGTTAAGTGAGATGATTTATTACCATTTTTTCTTGTTTTTTGAGATAGGCCTGTAGAGCTATAAACTTCCCTCCCAGGACTGCTTTCATTGTGCCCCATAGTATTTGCAAAGTTGTGTTTTAATAATCATTAGTCTCCAGGATGTTTTTAATTTCTTCTTTGATCTTATTGATAACCCAATCATTGTTTATAGCATGTTATTCAGCTTCCAAGTGTTTGAATTTTTCGGAATATTTCTATTGTAGTTTATTTCTAATATTATGCCATTGTGGTCTGCGAAAATACTTGATATGATTTCAATTGCTTGTGACCCAATATGTGGTCTATTTTTGAAAATGTCTCATGTGCACTTGAGAAGAACGGATATTCCATGGCTTTGGGGTGAAAAGCTCTGAAGATGTCAATTAGGTCCATCTGATCTAGTGTGTCATTTAGAGTTGCTGTTTCTTTGCTGATTTTTTGTCTATAAGATTTATCTAGTAATGCCAGTGGTGTATTAAAGTCCTCTACTATGATTGTATTGATGTAGATCTCTCCTTTGATATCTTCCAGGAGATTTTTTATGTTCTTGGGTGTTCCTGCATTGGGTGCCTATAAGTTTACCAGAGTTATATCTTCTTGTTGAATTGCTCCTTTTAGTATTATGTAGTGGCCTTCCTCATCCCTTATTATGGCCTTTACTTTAAAGTCTATTTTATCAGTATCACAACCCCAGCTTTTTTCTCATTTCAATTTGCCTGAAAAATGTTTTTCAGTCCCTTCACTCTAGGTCTGTGTGAATCCTTTGCTCTGAGGTGGGTCTCTTGTAGATAGCAAATATATAGGTCATGTTTTCTTATCCATTCAGCTACCCTATGTCTTTTGATTAGTGTATTTAATCCATTTATATTTAATGTTATTATTGACAAGTACATGTTTGTTGTCATATTTTTCCTTAGTGTTTGTGTTTCTTCTTGCCTTTCTCTTTCTTCTTTTTATAGCAGTCCCTTTAGCATTTCTTTCATTGCTGGCTTGGTAGTGATAAACTCTCTTAACCCTTTTTTGTCTGTGAAGCTCCTGATTCCACTTTCAATTTTGAATGATAGCCTTGCTGGGTATAGTATTCTTGGATTCATTCTCTTGCTTTGCATGACTTTGTATATTTCATTCCATTCCCTTCTGTCCTGGTGTGTTTCTGTTGAGAAATCAGTTGATATTCTAATAGTAGAACTCTTGTAACTAACTTTCTGTCTCTTTCTGGCAGCCTTTAAGATTCTTACTTTGTCGCTGGTGTTCTCCAATTTAATTATGATGTGTCTTGGTGTAGGTCTTTTAGGGTTCAACTTGTTTGGGACTCTATGTACTTCTTGGACTTGCATAGTTTTTTTCCTGCCAGTATCAGGGAAGTTTTCTGTCATTATTTCTTCCAACATGTTTTCTATTCCTTGCTTCTCTTCCTCTCCTTCTGGAATCCCTATTAAGTGAATGTTGTTTGGTTTTGTGTTGTTCCAAGCTCCCTTAGGCTCTCCTCTTGCTTTTTAACTCTTCTTTCCAGTTACTGCTGTGTTTGTGTGTTTTTTTCTACCTTGTCTTCTAATTTGCTGATGCGGTCCTCAGCCTCTTTTAGTCTACTGTTTAAGCCTTCCATTGTGTTCTTTATTGCAGCTATGTCGTTCTTCATATCCTCTTGGTTTCCTTTTACGTTGGTGACATTTTCATTCAGCTCCTTATATTTCTCATTGAGTTGTGTGTATTTGTCATTGAGTTGTGTGTATTTGTCATCCAGGCATTTAAACATCCTAATAACCATTACTCTGAATTCTATCTCTCATAAGCTGCTAGCCTCAAATTCATTTAACTCCCTTTCTGGTGATTCCTCTTTATCTTTCTTTGGGGATTGCTTTTTTTGTCTTCCCATGTTTTCCCGTAATGTTTTAATTGTAGATCCAATTGCTTTGCTACCCAGGTCCTTTTGCGGATGGTGCTACTGGCGTAATCTCTCAGTTCTCCTGGGCTTGTTAATCTAGTGTAGCTCCCTACTTGAGCTATTTGGGTTCTCTTTATGTAGGCCTGTGAGCTTGAAAGGCACAACTCCGGTGTCTGGAAGTCAGTAGCCCTGGAGGGGAATGTCACAATTTTTGCTATCTTGCACCGTTAATTGTAATCATTCGTGCCCAACAGGGACTCACAGTGGCCCCCAGGAACCGTCTGTTGGGGTGATGGGGCTCTGGGGGCCTGCTCTTTGGAAAGGCATGACCGTGTTGTCCAGAGTTCTGTAGTCATGAGGTGGGCAGGCCCAGCTTTTGCTGTTGCACCTATGGTGGATAGGCGCTTACTCCCAGTGGTGGCTCACAGGAGCACCCTCGTTACATTTGCTAGAGAGGCACACTGAAGTTCTCTGAAGGGCCCTGAATGTATAGCCACACAATTGAGGTGCCTGTGGGCCAGTATCCAGGCTAAGTGAATTCAAAACTTCTACTGCTGGAGGGCAGTGCGCTCCCCCACTTGTTCAAGATCACTCCCAAGGAGAGCTCACAGTGGCTCCCACTAGCACCCTGTGGGTAGATGGGCTCAGGGTTCCTGACTATTGGAACTTCACAGGAAGAGGGAATTCAAAATTTCTATTGTGGGGCTGTGCGCCCTTGTCTGTATAGAATCACATGCTTGGGGGCTCTCAGCGGCTCCCAAGTGCTGCCTAAATAGTGGAGTGCCCTGGCTACCTGCACAGCTGGAAACGCATGAATCTCGCTGGAAATACACGAATCTGGCTGGAAACACGCGAATCCAGAGTTCTGCCACTGGGGATGCGGAGGTTGCACTTACTGCTGTTGAGCAGTGCACCTTTAGAGGTGGAGGTCCCAGGGTCCACGGGTCTGCAGCTGGGGTAGCAGGATTTTGGCTGGAATGGCTTCTGGGTCGCAGGGCAGTTCCAAGGCCTGTCTTGTTGGTGGTGTTGATGAGTTCGTAAAAAAGGCCTTTCTCCCCTTCAAGATGGTGTGGCCTCTGTGCTGGAGTCCTGCAGTCTGGGGAGTGCCCCCCGCAGTGGTAGTCTCTCCTTGTTGAGGAGAGCCTGTCTGCCAGCCCCTGCTGCTCTTGCGAGAATTAACTTTCCCTCACTCACTCACACACACACCATGCATATCCACACACTTTCCTTTCATACCCTCACTCACTCACTTCCTCTCCCTCACCTTCGTTCTGCCAGCTGCCATCATTTTTTTCCCCAGAGCTCTCTTAAGCTGACTTCCTGCTTTTTAATTCTTTTTTTCTATTTGCTTCTCTAATTGGGTATTTATTTCTACCTGCTCCTCCAAATTGCTACTTGATTCTCTGCTTCATCCATTCTGCTTTTAATTCCTTCCAATATGTTCTTGATATCAGATATGCTATTTTTCATTTCTGTCTCATTCTTGTTCATGGTTTCTATTTTCCTTTTCATGCTTCTATAGTTACCTCTGAGTTCCTTGTGATTTTCACTAAGCTTCTTAACTACCTTTATAACTAACTAGTGGCCCAATGCACAAAATTTGTGCCAGGGGCTCCGAGGACAAAGGCAGAAGCAACAGCCCTGGTTGTTGCCTCACCCCCACAGGAACAGTCCCGGTTGCTGCCTCAGCCCCCTCAACTGCAGCCCCAGCTGCCACCTCAGCCCTTGCAGCCCCAGTTTCATCTGGAAGGTCATCCAAAGTGTCTGGAAGGTTGTTCAGCCATCTGGTTTAATTATCATATTACCCTTTTATTATTATAGACTAGAGTCCCAGTGCATGAAAATTTGTGCACTGGGGGCAGGGGTCCCTCAGCCCAGCCTGCCCCCTTTCACAGTCTGGGAGCCCTCAGAGGATGTCCTACTGATGGCTTAAGCCACAGTCTGTCCTTTCTCTGTGGGAGGTGAATGAGCCAATCAGTGGAAGGTGCTGCCCCATCACCCTGTTGCTGCTGCTGCCTCTGGCCTCCCTCTGTAGAAGGTGACAGGCCGATCAGGGGCAGGCACTGCCCCCATCACACTGTCCCTGCTGCTGCTTCTGGCCTCCCTCTGCGGAAGGCAACTGGGCTGATCAGAGGAAGGTGCTGCCCCCATCATCTCACTGCTGCTGCCACTGCTGGCTGCCGTGGCTGCCAGCCCTTGGCCCTCACTTCTTAGCACTGGCCCTACCTCCCTCCCACTGTTCAGCCTTTAAGGAGGCATGGTGCCAGGACCAGGCCCATGTTGCCGTCTCTGTTGCTGCCTCTGCAGAAGGGGCAGCACTGGGACTGGGACTGGGCATCCCCTTCTCCTGCTGCCTCAGTGAAAGGAGCCACAGCACTGGACTGGCCCACACTGCAGCCTTTCTCATGCCACCACCTCTCCTGTGCTGCCTCTGTGAAAGGGGCCATGGCACTGGACCAGATGGCACCCCAGGCTCTCTTGTACCACTGCCTCTCCCATGCCACCTCTGCGAAAAGTACCACAGGCTGGACCAGCCTGTGCCAAGGCCTCTGCTATAGGGGACATGGTGCTGGACAGGCACGTGCTGAGGCCTTCCCCCATGCTGCCTCTGCAAAAGGGACCATGATGCCAGGCACCACCTCCCCACACCATCGCCTCTCACACATCACAGGCCTTCAGGTCTCGCATCTCCCAAGACTGCTGGCCCTTGGCCTTCACAGGTGCTGCAGCTTTGTCTGGAAGGATGTCTGGAAGACATCTGGTCTAATTAGTATATTACCCTTTTATTGGTATAGATTACTTTGAACTCTAAGTCTGATCAATTTCATTTAGTTATTTTTCTGGAGATTCCTTCTTTCCTTTCATTTGGGGGTTGTTTCTTTGACTCAGATCCCATGGTGAAGGTTGTTTACAGAGGTTGAGCAACTTACAGTCCAACCATTTGTATTTGCTTCTATGTCTTAGATATAACTGCTCTCCCAGTCTTTATGGGATGGCCTTATGTAAAAAATGTCTTGTGGGATCCATTGGTGCAATCCATTTTTGTTCTCCTGTGCTGGATGCTCTGGGGATAACCATTGTGTGTATTATTTGACTCTCCTGTTATAATTGGGACTTTATTGTTGATGGGAGGGATCTTCCCTCTGACTAGCTGACAGTATGGTTCAATTCCAACCTCATTGTGCTTGCTGTATACAGGTGATGACAAATCAAAACAAGATACAAACCAAAACTTCATGAAAATCAAACTATGCAAAGCAACCACCATAGTAATGACTAAGGATAATACAGAAAAAAAAGAGAAAACAAAGCAAAGAAAAAATGAAAAGAATACTAAAACTCATGCAATTAAAGATTAGAGGGAGAAAAAGGGAGAGAAAGGAAGGTGAAAAGAAGAAGATTCCTCTTGGATATACGAAGGCAAGGAGGAGGCTAACAGAACTAGTATAGGAGGAAAAAAGAAAATGAAATGGAAATAAATGAAATAATAATAATGAATTTAAACTGTAGTAATTAATAATAGATATATTAAGATATAGTGTATATCAGAAAATTAAAATGGGAAAAAAAGAAAAACAAATTAAAGAAAACTAATAACCATAAGAAGAGACAAAAGAAGAATAGAACCAAAGGAAAGAGAAATTACAGACATGCAAGAAAAAAGAGAAGAGGAAAAAAATACAGAAAACAAAAAAAAATAAAAATAAATAAAAAGAGCCTCTCACAGACACACCAACACACACACACACACACACACACACACACACACACACACACACACACACATACACACACACCTCTGGGTCCACTATTTGTGTATATTGATGGATTTTGCTCTGATGTTGTTGAATCAGATCCCTGGTGTGTCTATACTTGTCCTCCTGGGAACTTCTCTGGTGCAGGTAAATGTGAGCTACTTTCTGTCCCTTTCTGGCCCTGGCCAACCTGATTCCGATCTGAGCGTTTGAAGCCCCAAGTAGTCCAGTATGCAGGGACTCCCAAGCTTAGGGGGTGGGGGTCTTCCTTGAATCTTATACCTTGATCATCTCTGTTCTGAGCTGTACTCCCTTCCCCCAGAGAGTAGGGTTCTATGGGGGTATCCTGCTCTTGGCTGGGTTGGTTTGATCAGACCCATGCTGGGAGTGGTGCCAGTAGCTTGTAGGATGGGGTAAGAAGGGTCAGGCCTTTTATCTCATTCTATTGTCATTCTATTGCTTCAGCTCTGCCTGGTTTTCTAGCACCTCTTCTCTGTCACTTGCAGGGCCCACATTTCCTGCCTTAGGCTAAACACCATTTCCTCTTGATGCTGCAGGTTGGGTCAGAAAAGCAGTTTGGCCTCAATTCCAGGTGGACAGGGCTGATCCTCTTCCTAGACCTACTGTCTAGTCCCCTTTCTTATCACTGGCCTGAGTTTCTCCGAGAAATAGAGGGACCACCAGGTTCAATCTTAGGTGTGATCTTCAGACACCTCCAGTGTAGGCTGGGCCTGAGTTCCACTGCATGCCCTTTTCCACTGGTCAGCATTTCCCAGGCTTCATAATTGTGGGGTGCTAGTGCTACTCTATCCAGAGACTTCAGCCTAGACTTCCACTGCTGCACCCATCACATTTCCACAGCCAGTGCCCTCAGGGCCTCCTCTTTTAGTCCCAGGCCCTCCCATTTTACTTACCGATATACATCCTCCTCAGTCTCCTCAGGTCCTCAGTTCAACAGGGCAGATTATATCCACCTCACGGCCTTCAATGCAATTCCTGTTCCCTCACCCTGAGGGTGGAGCAGGGCAACTAGGTTCTAGGAATCAGTGGCAGCACAGTAGCAGTGTCCCTGGGTGAATACACAGCTGGGGAAAGAGCCCTGCTAGGTCAATGGTGGTTGCATAGCAGAGGCACAGAGTCCTGGATGGATCCTGTTAGGCTCACGAGTTCAGGCTGGCTGCCTGACATGTGTGTGTGGTCCTGCCAATGTTCCCTGCAGGTGCACAGGGTCTGGGTTTGGACCTCATAACAGGGTCCCACGTGGAGTGCATGTTGGTTGGTGTTGAATTCTTGTGGTGGTGAGGCTTGGCACCTACTTGCTGCTGCTCCCCCCAGCCTCTTCCCAAGAAGGACCTTGTAAATCCTTCAAGATGTCTTGATCTTTGAGCTATAGCCATGCCTGGGGAGTCACTGTGGTGGTAGCAGAGGATCTTTGGTCAGGGGATCAAGAACCACACACCTGAGTGTCTCCCTCTCTCTCTCTCTCTCTCTCTCTCTCTCTCTCTCTCTCTCTCTCTCTCTCTCTCATACACACACACACACACACAAAACACTACATACATGCCATCTCACTCCCTCACATTCAATCCCTTACTCAGGTCTTGCCAGATACCATGTTGGAATCTGTCTTCCCATTGATATTTTAGAGTGGAAGGAAGGGAGGGCGACACAGAGAGAGAGAGAGACAGAGAGAGAGAAAGAAACATTGATATGAGATAACACATCAATTGGTTGCCTCATGCAGGCACCCAAATAGGGCTGGAAATCAAACCTGCAACCCAGGTACATGCTTTTGACCGGGAATCAAACCTGCAAATCTTTGGTGCATGGGCCAGTGCTCTAACCACTTAGCAACATTGGCCAGGGCTGCAGAGTATGTATTTAAAAAATAGAGTATCAAAAAATGAACAAGTAAGATAACATATATATATATATTAAGTGATCCCTTACTAGATTGCAAGCTCCTTGGGTACAGGAACTCTATATTTTAATCACTGTATATCTCCAAGACTTGGAACAGCCCCAACATATAGTAAGCTGTAACATAGAAATAAAATGTTCCCACCTCTAATGCTGCATGGGAAAACCATTGAGTATTATTTTAAACTGACCAAAATGTCTAAGCTCTAGAGTAAAGTAATCAATGCCTTTAATTCTTATTTATTTTCTGAATCTGTAGCTCCATTTCTTTATTCATCTCTAACCCAAATCATATTATTTTACTTTCTCCATGAGTTGTAACTTCTGTTTAAATTAAATATGTATGTTATGTTTTCTTTAAATACCTTCACACAATTGATGTTAATTTAAAATTTGCTGGACACATCATATTCCTTTTCTTTTTTTTTGTTTTGAATGGATGAAAAAATAATGATTTATTCATATTCTTCAAGGTTCAATTTTAAGTAACATTTTTTTAAATTTCTTTATTGATTAAGGTGTCACATATTTGTCCTCATCCCCCCATTCCCATCCCACACCCCTCCCCACGGATGCCCCAAACCCCTGTTGACCTTAACCATTGGTTAGGCTCATATGCATGCACACAAGTCCTTTAGTTGATCTCTCCCTCCTCCCCCCACCCTCCCCTCCCTTCCCTCTGAGGCCTGATAGTCCTATCGATGCCTCTTTGTTTCTGGTTCTGTTCTTGTTCATCAGTCTATGTTGTTCATCATTTCCCCTAGATGAGAGAGATCATGTGTCACTAGAAATATACTTATAAGAACTGAATGTGAGACGAGCAATAATAGTTATGCTGACAGGCTAATGAATCAGTCTGTAGTGAGTTTCTTTCTGGACCAACAGTTATTTTGAGACCCAATTTCAATGTCCACCAGTTCCTTATATGTACATGTCGGCACTGACTTTTCAGCTCTGGATGGTGGACAAATGGTAGTAATGCAGGTCCGACTCCCTCTGGTTTGGTCTTGGCTGGACCCAGGGTCACGGCTTCACCCGGACTCAGGGGCACGTGGCCCCACCCAGACCCAGGTGGGCGTGGCCTCACCCGGACCCAGGGGCACGTGGCCTCACCCAGACCCAGGGGCACATGGCCTCTCCCAGACCCAGGGGCGCGTGGCCACACCCAGACCCAGTTGCATGCGGCCTCACCCATGCCTAGGACCCAGCCTCACCCGGGTCCAGGGGCACACGGCCTCACCCAGACCTGGGATCTACCTTCACCCGGACCCAGGAGCGCGTGGCCTCACCCGGATCCAGGGGCACACGGCCTCACCCGGACCCGGGATCTAGCTTCACCCAGACCCAGGGTTGCATTGCCTCACCCGGATCCAGGGGCGCACGGCCTCACTCGGACCCTGGATCCAGCCCCACCTGGACCCAGGGACACGTAGCCTCACCCAGACCCAGGGGCGAGTGGCCTCACCCGGATCCAGGGGCACACGGCCTCACCCGGACTCGGGATCCAGCTTCACCTGGACCCAGGGGTGTATGGCCTCACCCGGACCCAGGATCCAGCTTCACCCAGACCTAGGGGTGCGCAGCCTTGTCCGGAACTGGGGGCGTGCGGCCTCACCTGGGCCCAGGGGCACGTGGCCTCTCCCGGACCCAGAGGCGTGGCCTCACCTGGACCCAGGGGCACAACTTCACCTGGGCCCGGGACCCAGCCTAACCCGGACCCAGGGGTGCGCGGCCTCACCCGGACCCGGGATCTAGCTTCACCCAGACCCAGGGGCGCGTGGCCTCACCCAGACCCAGGGGCGCATGGCCTCTCCCAGACCCAGGGTCGTGTGGCCTCACCCGGATCCAGGGGCACGTAGCTTCACCCGGACCCAGGGGCGCATGGCCTCACCTGGACCAAGGTGCACGCGGCCTCACCTGGACCCAGGACCCAGCATCACCTGGATCCAGGAGCACACGGCGTCACCCGGACCCGGGATCCAGCTTCACCCGGACCCAGGGTCGCGTGGCCTCACCCAGACCCAGGGGCGCGTGGCCTCACCCAGACCCAGGGGCGCATGGCCTCTCCCAGACCCAGGGTCGTGTGGCCTCACCCGGATCCAGGGGCACGTAGCTTCACCCGGACCCAGGGGCGCATGGCCTCACCTGGACCAAGGTGCACGCGGCCTCACCTGGACCCGGGACCCAGCATCACCTGGATCCAGGAGCACACGGCATCACCCGGACCCGGGATCCAGCTTCACCCGGACCCAGGGTCGCGTGGCCTCACCCGGACCCAGGGGCGCATGGCCTCTCCCAGACCCAGGGTCGCGTGGCCTCATCCGGATCCAGGGGCGCACAGCCTCACCCCGACCCAGGATCCAGCTTCACCCGGACCCAGGGGTGCAGGGCCTCACCCGGACCCGGGACCCAGTGGGGCTTCATCTTCTTGATCCCAATTCCTGTTGGTCAATTCCCTCTCAGCAATTCCTTCGGCCATTTTCTCAGAGTTCCAGGGCGGCTGCTGCAGAACTCGTTGGGCGGCGGGCTCAGCGAAGCTCCGGTGTGCCCGGTGCACGGTGGCGGGCTGGTCCGGAGTCGCTGCATTGGCGCTTGGGTCTGCAGCAGTGGCCAGTCACCGAGCGTGCGCACCTGGCCGCTTCCGGGGCGTTGAGATTCTTGAAGGACTCGGAGGTCAGCAAGCGCGGAGTCTCCCACCCCATGTCTCCCAGGGGCTCGTCTGTCCGTGCTTGGCAGCGAGTGGAGCTGTCCCCTCAGCCGGAGACCGCCGGGGGAACTGCACTGAGCACGTTGCAGGTGGCCATTGTGACGCCTGAGCCGTAGTTCTTAAAGTGTGATCTTTCACTCACCGGCATCAGCATCATCCCGCGTACCCCTCTCTTTTATTCTAGTTGTAGAGCATCTGCTCAGCCAGACCTCCGGTGGTTCTGCATGGTGTCTGCTCTGTTTTCCCGTTGTAGTTTCAAAATGTTGTGGTAGGCAACAATCAGGCGTCCGCCCTATGCCTCCATCTTGGTCCTCCTTTGTGTAGTTAAGTCTTGATTGTTGTTGGTGTCACTGGGAGGAATTTTCCTCCAGGCCAATTGGCTGTGTGGACCCGCTGTGTCTATCAAGGAAGAGTTGCTGTGCAGGAGACACGTTTATGGGCCGGGACTTGTGGCAGCAAGGCTTTGGCGCTCACTGAGTCTGCCTCTTGAATGTATCCCTTATGCGAGTGGTTGAAATCTGGTGTCATCTCACAATGACCACTAGATGCCCTCATTTCTGGGTCTCCAATGGAGTGTAGGTCAGCTACTGTCTGAGGCCACTCAGCAGGAGTTACAGCAAAAACTGCAGTTTCCTCCTCCTGCCTGAACGGCCCTGGAGCAGTCCGACTGGAACCGCAGTTCATCTGGTCAAGGTGCCACAGGGCAGGCCACCCACATGCAAAAGCCGCTGCTTGGAGCCCGGGTGGGCCTGCAAAACGTGCAGGGCGGGTCCCAGGGCGGGGCGGGTCTCAGGGTGGTGCGGGGTCTCAGGGCGCCACCAGGCAAACCGCAATGGCTGCAAGTCTGCTTTTTCTGCCTTTCCACGTTTCCAAGTCCCCTCATCCCGCACTCCAGCGCAGCAAACACTGATTGCTGGGCGCACCTCCACAAGGAAGTTACTCCGACATGAAGGCCGAGAGTCCAGCCTCTCCCCGCAGGCATCTGGGTATCCCGCGCATCCCCAGAAGCTGGATTTCAGAGTGATGGGGAGCTAATCTCCCCTAGGGCTGGAAAAAAAGCCGCACGTCCCTTCCCCCTCCACCAGCCCAACCCACGTGCCTCCGCACCTCAGCGCCTCCGAGTTTGCACTTTCCTCTTCACTCTTAGTTGTAAATCCACCATTCATCCAGCTCTCCTGTGGTTCTGGGTGGCAGACACTCTGTCCTCCAGTTGTATTTTTGAAATTGCTGTGCGCAGCACAGTTCATTTGTTTAACTTTGCCGCCTTCTTGGTTCTCCTCTCTCAAAATGGCTAAAGGACTTGAATGTAAGACGGGAAATCATAAAAATCCTATAAGTCAGTGTCGGCGGCCACCGGGGCCCCGAGGATCTCACTGGGCAGCTCGGCCAGGTCGGTGACGCGGATGAGCCTGTCCTGTAGAAAGATGGTCTCTTCCTTCACCGAGAGCCACTGCGCCAAGTCCGCAGCTGCCGCCACAGCAGCAGCCATGGCCGCCGACGAGCCCATGGCCCCGGCTGAGGTGCTGACTGAGAGGAGCAGCCGCCCAGCCTGGGGAGACATGAGCAGGAGTCGCCGTGCTCACCAGTCCATCTTTTAGTTGTATTTCCGAAACTGCCATGCGAGGCAACAGATCAGCCATTCAACTCCGCCGCCATCTTCTCTCAGCATCCATATTCCTTTTCTATATTAATCACAGATATGTTTTCATAGGCCTTATATTTAAAGAGAAAACATAGAAAACATAACTGTCACAGAAAACTTTAAAGAGCTTGCATGGGCGGATAAATACTACATTTTTCAGAAGGTGGATAGAAAGATTTATAGATTATTTTTAATAAGAATTGAAAAAATAGAGGAGTTGCTTGAGACAAACTTTCAAATGTGGAAATTTTTTAAAAAATGATTTTTAATTTTTAGAATCGTTTTAAATTATTAGAAAAGTTGAATGGTAAATTTGTTGATACACCACAATCATCCAAAGTATGTAGAGTTATTTAGGGTTCACTCTTGGTTTTGTATGCTTTATGTTTTTTCACAAATGTATAATAACATATATCTACAAGTAGGATATCATTACTGCCCTAAAATTCCTCTGCATTCTACCTGTACATCCCTCTTCCCCACTTCTTTCCCAACTCCTGGAAAATACCATCATTTTACTATCTTCATATTTTTCCCTTTTCCAGAATGTCATGTAATTGGAATTGTGGCAGGGTAGTAAGAAGCTATGAAAATTCCTGTGCAAGTAGAACAGAGAAACTGAGATAAGAAAATGACACAAGGCTAAACAGTTGGGCAACTCAAGACCTTATCTTCCCCAACCAAGGGAACTTGAGAGCAAATGATTTATCCTCTCCTCCCTAACCAGAGAATACATAGATTGAATCACCCTGGCCTAGAAAAATAGAGAACAAAGACCCTTGTGCCATTTTATAACACACTTATGCCATTTGTGCCAGCTAACTCAAGAAAAGGTAAAGTTGGGGAACAACGAACAAAAGCCCAATTAAAACCAATCAAACCTAAGATAAAAGAGTAAAACAACTCAAATAATCCCAAAATGCCCTATACTCAAATTCTGATGCATCATCATATTAAAAATGCACCTGGGAATCTGATGAATATTCCACTGAGATCATCCCCTAAGATAAGACAACCTGTGGACAAAGAGTCAGTGCAGGCTTGCTCTGGAGCACACCCATACCCCTTCACAGGGAAGAACTTTTTATTTCTAAGGTTCCCCATGAGACCTTCAATCAGAAGAACATTGGGAAGTGGCAGCTCAACCCAGGCTCATTTTGTGATCCTGACTCCAGAGCCCCCTTTTTCTCTGACTTCCCAATGAACTGAGAGCAGCCCCACCTTGGCTAATTTCTTTTCTTATAACATTCTTAGAGAGCCAATGCAGAGCACTGCCCAGGCTCTTTCATGTTGTTTCTTCTACACTAAGTCCTTCATTTCACTGTCCCCGGCTTTAATAAACATACTCTTAAAGTCACCTGCACTTTTGTTGTGAAATCTTTGGTACATGAAATCAAGGACCCACACACTACAAGCCAGCCTGATGCAGACCCACACTGGGCTTGTACCAGGTGTTCAGTAACAGTCATAGTTTATAGCCTTTTCAGACTAATTTTTTAACCTAGTAATGTGTATTTAAGTTCCTCCATTTTTATAGCTTAATAGTGTCTTTTAATGCTGAATAATATTTTATTGTCTGATGAACCACAGTTTATTTTTTTATTCTCTTATTGAAGGCCATTTGATTGCTTCCAACTGCGCAAAATTATAAGCAAAATCATCATAAATATTCATGTGCAAGAATTTGTGTGTACAGGAGTTTTTAATTCCTCCGGGTAAATACTAATGAGCAGCTGCCAGAGCTGCTGTGGACATTGGTGGGTATTTGCAAATATTAGGTGGTCAGGTATATTTCTACTGCCAAAGAAGACTTTATGAATTCTTGAGGAAACGGTCTTTCATGAAAGTTTGATTGGATTCTGAAAATAATTTAGAACTCTCTCTATATACATACCATTATTGTCATGAGACCCTGAGTTCTAAAAGTACATCAACTAATAAAGAAAAATGGTGATATCCTCTGTCCCCCTACTGTCTACACTGCTTTTGGTTGTTAATCCTCACCCAAGTATCTTCATTTCATTGATTTTTAGAGAGAATGAAAGGGAGGGTGGAGGAGAGAGAGAAAGAAACATTGATGTAAGAGCAATATATCAATTGGTTGCCTCCTGAACACACCCTGGCTGAGTTGGGGTTTAAACCTGCAACCCAGTATGCACCCTTAACCAGGAATTGGACCTAACATCCTTCAGTGTGTGGGGTGACACTCTAACCACTGAATAACACTGAACAAGGATACTGGCTACATTTTTTAAAAGCCTGTGTTGACAGCAAAGGGAGTTGACTCCATCCTCACTTCAAGAACTTTATTTTATAAAACTGAAAATGTGCAAAGGTCATAGTACTGCAAATCATGTATCACTTGAAATTTTCTGTGGATTATCATTGCAAATAATTTTATAAAAATAAGAGAGAGAAAGATATTTTTATTTAGAATAATTATAGAAAACTTTAACAAACATAATTCAATCTGGACTACAGTCAGAAGGTATTAATCAGTCTGCTAGTAATTATTAGAGAATTTAAATGTACATTTGATTTCTTGTAACAAAGATGAAGAAAATCCATTACCTAAATCTCTGAACTTGTGTATTTTCAAGTAAACTACCTGACTTCCACAACTTCACATGCCTAATAGACAGACCTCTAGAGATCCTTTTTGCAATTAGATCAATAGTAGTATGAGGTATTAATTTTTGAGATTTATTTCTCCTTCCTAATAAGACCAATCTGTATTTCTCACCAAGTATCTCAAGCAACTTTATAACCATTATTTTGTGCTCTATATCTAATAAATATCTTGCTCCATTTTATTAAGCAATTTTTTCTGTAGATTAAGTCTGTCTTTTATTGAGGACTCTTTGTCTCCCCATTTTGTATTTGTTGCTATTTATTAGATAGAATTGCTGTGAGTCTCAGTCTTTGTGGAGTGGGTTTTTTTAGTATATGCCCTGTTTTACCCAGTTGATCTCCTGAGCTGGCTCCCTTATGTGCATTATGTAGGTTCCCTGTTGTAATTGTGTCTTTTTTGATGTTGTCTAATTCATGGGTAGAATCAATTCTCAGGCTGGCTGACTGTGAGGCTCAATCCAATCATGGCATGTAAGCTTCTATGTTGGTGAAGTCTCAAAGTGTCTCAAAGGTTGGGCTCAGTGGCACAATCTTTCAGATCATCTGAGCTCCTTGCTCAAAGAACATTTCTTATGGCTTATGTTCACCCTTGTTGTAGTTGAACCTTCATTGCTGCTGGCTTTTTCATGGGTGAGATTAACCCTTCAGACTGGATGACTATAGAGGTAAACCTCAATCACCATGTATAAGACATTATGTAGCCTCTGCCCTCTAAGATGAGTTACTCAGTAGGTTCTGCTGCCCATAAAGATCCTTATTTGGATGTACCACTGTGTGGCTAATTCGGTTGCGCTCTGGTATGGTCTGAAGCCCACCATAGGTTGTGTTGGTTCTGGGCCCACTTGGGTGCATTTCAGGTGCAGATCACTGTCAGACATTGTGCTCCTTGTCTCTAACCACCACACTGCCTTGGGCTACTTATCTCTAACTACCGTACCACACTGTTCTGTCTTTGTGTCTGCTTCTACTATATCTGCATGTATGTGGTAGGGGCTAATGTGTAAAAGGATTGACTTCTTCCAGGTTGGAATTAGGGGCAAATTTGTGCTATAATCAAGGCTCCATGAGGTCTGCCTCTACATGTCAGCTACTCCACCTCTGCCCTGAGGTTGCCTGATCTTCCTCAATAGCCTTCCAAAGGGAAACTATAAAATAAACCCAGACTAGTCTAGATAGGGTTAATGGTTCCCCTACTTGGGGATAACGTGGTTGGGCACTCATTGGGAAATTAGTCCCTGCTTCAAATCCAAACTCCTCAATCTCTACCAGAGACTCCAACGCTAGTTACCTTTAGTGGGGCTTCATGTTCAGATTAGGTACAACCTGAATTCTTCTCTGCAGGAGCAGTGTCAGTCACCCTAGGCTAAGTGAGATTGATCAAAAGAATCTCCAGCTCAGGATGTTGCAAGCCCACCCACAGGAGGAACTAAGCACTTTCCTCCAGTCCCAGACAATAGCCTCTGATAGTTTAACACTTTGAATTCCCCAACTCTGAACTGCTCTCTCTTCCACCACAGAATGGCACTCTGTGGGAAGTATTTGGGATTTTGTAATCTTATTCAAATAGTCTCCCTATTGGGTGTGGTGCCCACAACCTATAGAAAGGAAAATGGGCACTTCCTTTGACCAGGGCCGTGCAGGCTAAATTCACAGGGGAGCTCAGTTCTGCCTCTCTTCAATACAGCCACAGAATCCAGCACTGATCTGTCTGGCTCTTGTTTTGAAGACTCTGGGAGACACAGTCTGAAAATGTAAGTGCTGTGTGGCTCCTCACCACCCTTCCACCAAATCAAGTAAGAAGGCACTCTGATCTCTCCATGTAACTGGTCTCAACAGGGTGAGGAAAATTCACAGCTCCACTCTGGCTTGGAATCCAGAAAAATAAGCCAAAAGTTCAGCTCCCCTGCCCTGACAAACCCAGCAGTACGGGCTGATAGTCCCCTGCATTGGTCCCCTGTGTCACCAAGCCCAGCAGTATGGGCAACAAGTGGGACATGAGTGCAAACCATGCTCTCAATGTAGAGAGACTGTTCCTTTTTCCCAGGCCACAGTTTATTGTTGTTTTTGTTTTTATTTTAGAGAGGAGGAGAAAGGGAGAGAGAGATAGAAACATCAATGATAAGAGATTTTTGATCAACTGCCTCCTACATCCACTTCCACTGGGAATTAAGCCCACAATCCAGGCATGAGCCCTGACCTGGAATGGAACCTTAAGATCCTGGTTCATAGGTTGATTTTCAACCACTGAGCCACACAGGCCGGCTCCCAGGCCACATAGTTTACTCACTGACTGGATCTCTGCCCAAAGTCTTACAAGAATATAAAGGGCCCCTCAGTCACTCCTGGGTGTAGCCAGAAGACCCTTCTGCAGAACCCGTGTATGGCAGTGTGGCCTCTCTAGCAGATGGAGTCAGAAGGGAGCTCCCTTGCTGGTGTTGTAATAATATAAGGTGACCAGACCTCCCGCTTTTGATGGGACAGTCCCGATTTTTAACAATTTGTACCGTGTCCCAAGGTGTTTTAAAAAAGTCCCAATTTTTGGAAAGAGTGCACGACAAGGTAGGGAACGGCGGGAAAATGGGAAGAGAATATATGATTTTTGGCGGCCATGTGGCTATTTACCCAGGATATGAGTTTTAAATTATTTTTGTTAATTTTACAATATTAAACTTTAGTAATAACAAATAATTGTTGAGGACTGATTATCGAGAACTGCTTATCAAAGTTCGTATTGTTGATCAGTTGTTAGAATTCGACCACCATTGTTTGGACTTAATGAACAATGGCATTTTTGGGGATTGGCAACGACGAAAACATTTTGTAACTGTCTTTCAGACGATACACATCGTACTGCGTGCTAGTAAGCTAGTTAACCTTTTGCACTTGGATGTCGAGTGTGACTCGACATGGTTTGTATTAGAATAAAGGAATCAAGAAAAAAGCAAGCGAGTGCAAAGGGTTAAACAAGTGATGTCATTACAAATCAGCTATTCAGATAATTTAGGTAAGTTATTTATTTATTTATTTTATAAATACATAAATGTTCTTGAATTTAGCAGACAGTACTTGTATTATTTATATTTTATAGTGACGGCAAAAAGTCTAGCGCCGGCCTTGAAAGTGACACTTACGACTTACGTTATGGCAAATTCAGAGGAAAAATAATACAAGTTAGTATTGTTATTATTTAGAAAGAAATATAGGATTAAATTAATTTTTAAAATATAGTTACTTTATAACAATCAAATTAATTTAATTTATAAACTAACAATAAAATATGTTCATGTAATTATGTACCTACTTACTGTGTTTTTAAGCAATATGTATATAATAATCCTATCTAATAAAAGAGTAATATGAAAATTAACCATCACTCCACGACAAAAATGGTGGCGCCCATAGACACAAGATGGCGGTGCCCAGTCCTCTCAGGCCCGCAGGAGTCCCCCAGTCCCAGGGAAGGCTGCCACAGAGAGCAGGCAGCGAGCAACCCAGCCTGTTGGCCTAGGAGGAGGCTTTGCCCTCCGGCCAGATCCTCTCCTAGCCCTGAACCTGGCCATGGGTCTGGGAGGCGCCCTTGCACAGCCGCCATGATCAGCTGCCCGCCCTGACCCAGGTCGTGGGTCTGGGAGGCACCCGCGCACGGCCGCCTCAATCAGCTGCCCACAATGCCTGGGTTGTGGGTCTGGGAGGTGCTTGCACATGGCCGCCTCCATCAGATGCCCTCTGCGACCTGGGCCATGGGTCTGGGAGGCGCCTGCACTGGAATTGCTAGATCAGTTGCCTGAGGAGGCCCTGGCAGTGGGTCTGGGAGGTGCCCGCGCAAGGCATGCACAATCAGTTGCCTGCCGAGGCCCGGGCTGTGGGTCTGGGAGGCGACTGCACAAGGCCGGGGTGATTAGCTGCCCACAGCAACCCAGGCATTGTGCCTGCGAGGTGCCTTGCAGGGCCGGAGCCATCTGCTGCCTGTCCCAGCCTGAGCTGTGGGCCTGGGAGACCCAGGAGCTACCTATATACCTCCCTCCCCACCCCCCCACCTCACCCCCTCTGAGATCAGCTCCCATCTGCAGCTGGGGGGTATAGGCCTGGGAGGCAGCTGTGGCCCCCAGAGATATTCCCTCCAAGAGGCAGCCTGGGGTGTCAGGCTGCACCTCCATGGAGTGATCCCCCCGACACACTATAGCCTTGGAACTTCCCTTGCTGCCAGCAGAGTGATTCGAGATGGGCGGTGGCATCTGGGCGATGCTGCCCAGCAAACCTCTCCCATTGGGTAGAAACTTCTGACCAGGTTAGGGAGGTAAATTTGTTTTGTTTAAAATCTTTAGGAACCACATGGAAATGTCTGAGGTAGGGTTTCACATCGGAAGTAACTTACAACTAATTTCTGAAGGCAAACGTGGACATTGCAGTTACATTACTGGAGAGTACCCCGAGGTCCGGAGGTTGGTTCTTGCAGCAGCGGTGCAGAGTGCTCCCCACCCTGGTTCCTCAGCACCTTGGGCAGGGCTTGAGCCCACCCAGGAAGGCTTTTTCCCCTACAGTTTTCACTAAGGCAGGGAGGTTTGGTAGACATGAATAAGAAGTGCCCATGCACAAGTCCTGAAGATGCTGGGGCCGGCAGAAATGACAATCAAACCGGGAAAAGAGCAAAACCAGAAACAGCACCGATCCCATCATAGATCATCTTTTTCTTCAGATGACTGTGTGTTTCCCTCTTCTTTGTCTTCTGGAAGCAAGACAGATTCAAGTACTGACAATTCTACCAATGGAAAAGTTAAGAGAAAGAGAGGACAGAAAAGGAATAAAAGGAAAAAAGAAAGGACAAAAGTTGAAACATAAAGAAAAAGAAAGAAAGGAAAAAGGAAGAAACAACCACATCATATCACCTTTCTAAGGTCTCATTAAATTCCTGTTTAAGTTTATTTTATGACATTTTAGTTTGGGTTTACATTTTTACTGGTTTGTGAAGACCACGGCAGGTACACTGTCCAATATGTTAAAGAAAAAACCCTATCTACTAAAGAGGTAATATGGAGGGGAGAGCATTTGGGGGTGACTGGGCTGTCAGGGGAAGGCAGTTGGGGACAACTGGGCCAGCAGGGGAACAGTTAGGCATTGATCAGGCTGGCAGGAGAGTGGTTAGGGGGTGATCAGGCTGGCAGGCAGAAGTGGTTAGGGGCAATCAGGAAGGCAGGCAGGCAAGCAGTTTGGAGCCAGCAATCCTGGATTGTGAGAGGGATGTCCGACTGCCCGTTTATGTACCTACTTACTGTCAGGGGAGTTGGACATCCCTTGAGGGGTCCCAGATTGGAGAGGGTGAAGGCTGGGCTGAGGGACACCCCACCCCAGTGCACGAATTTCGTGCACCAGGCCTCTAGTTTATAATATAATTTTAAATTATTTTTTTTAGATTTTTAACATAATGAGTAAGAAAAGAGGATGCAAATTCAACAATGATCTAAGAAGTGAATTTCCTTTTATTAAAAAAAACAAAAGCGATTACAATATAGACCAAATTTTTAATCAAGAACCCCCACCCCTCACCCTGGGCCGAAACCGGTTTGGCTCAGTGGATAGAGTGTCAGCCTGTGGAATCAGGGGTCCCAGGTTCGATTCCAGTCAAGGGCATATACCTTGATTGCAGGCACATCCCCAGTAGGGGGTGTGCAAGAGGCAGCTGATCGATGTTTCTCTCTCATCGATGTTTCTAACTCTCTATCCCTCTCTCTTCCTCTCTGTAAAAAATCAATAAAATATATTTTAAAAAAAAAAAAGAACACCCTCCCTCCCCCCGGTCAATGGTGTCCTGCTTTACCAATGTAAAATCTGGTCACCTTATAATAATAGGAATGCCCCTTCCCTGGGATGGTGTAGTCCAAGTCTCCCAGATGCATATAATCCCCACTGATTCCCACTGCTCAATGCTATTCTGGCTCTTCTTTCAGTCTCTGTTGCTCTAGGTTAGAAATCTTTGTGTGGGACTGAGACGCCATGCTCCCAGAGGAAGGGAGTTGTGTAGCTGTGATATCCCTCTGGCTTCTTAGTTGCCACACCTGAATGAGGGAATCTCTTTCCCACATCTCTGCTCCTCTTAGCAATCTACATGTGGCTTCTTCTGCGTTCTTTGGTTATAATACAGCAAATCAGCAACACTTCAATTGGTTTTTCAGGTTGATTGCTCTGTAACTAGATTGTAAATCTGGTTTGGGGCTAGAAGCAAGTGATCACAGCTTCCAGTTACTCTGCAGCCATTTGGGACTTTCATGTACTTCTAATATCTTCACATTTTTACCCAGTCTTTCAGTACCCCTCTTTTATGTCTATGAGTCTGTTTTAATTTTGTTGGTTTGTTTTGTTCTTTATATTCCACATATAAGTGAAATCAAATGTTATTTGTCTTTCTCTGACTTAGCATAATACCCCCTAGGTCTATCTATGAAGTCTCATATGGTAATATTTCTTTCTATTTTAAGTCCAGGAAACATTTAATTTTATGTATATACCACAACTTTGGTCTAATGTTTAGCAAGAATTTTGTTAGGCTAGTTTAGCAAAAATTCCCCTCACTTGAATGACTAGTATTCAAGAACCTCTTAGCAAGTTTTCATCCACTAACTTCTTTACACTGCTCCTTGGTTATATATTCCAAATTGTTCCTGTTGTATTCAGAGTTGAGCTTTAGCTCTCTTCTTTGTAGTAATACAGTCAAATCTTATGGCAATAGTTCTGAAAAAAGTCTTCCCTGCCATTTTAAAAAGTGTGAAAATCATATATTTCTTTAATTGTTTTTAACTGGGGTGGGGTGGGGGTCTTAAACTCCTGGAGGTTTCCATAAATATAATGTAAACTGTATTTCTCCAATTAAATAAGTATAATTGCTTAGCTTCAAGATTCTTCTCTCACTAATTTGTAATTATAGTATCTTGTGGGAGACCACAAAAACCTTAGGGTTAAAAAATATTTTCCTTTTTTTCTATTTTTGATTGAGTATCATTGCTAAACCATAGACTGAATTTTTTTTTTAATTCTTTATTGCTTAAAGTATTACATATGTCTCTTTTTCTCCCCTTTGACCTCTCACCAGCCATTCCCAACCTCCACCCCATACCCTTACCCCACCCCCACACTGTCCTCATCCATAGGTGTATGATTTTTGTCCAATCTCTTCCCGCACCCACCACACCCCTTTCCTCCCAAAGATTGTCAGTCCACTCCCTTTCTATGCCCCTGATTCTATTATATTCACCAGATTATTCTGTTCATGAGATTTTTTATTCACTTGATTTTTAGATTCACTTGTTGATAGATATGTATTTGCTGTTCATTATCTTTAACTTTACCTTTTTTTTCTTCTTCCTCTTCTTAAAGAACACCTTAAAGCATTTCATATAATACTGGTTTGGTGGTGATGAACGCCTTTAGCTTTTTCTTATCTGTGAAACTCTTTAATCTGCCCTTCAATTCTGAATGATAGCTTTGCTGGTTAGAGTGATATTGGTTGTAGGTTCTTACTATTCATCACTTTGTATATTTCTTGCCACTCCCTTCTGGCCTGCACAGTTTCTGTTGAGAAATCAGCTGACAATCGTATGGGTGCTCCCTTGTAGGTAACTAACTGTTTTTCTCTTGTTGCTTTTAATATTCTCTCTTTGTCTTTTGCTCTTGGCATTTTAATTATGTGTCTTGGTGTGGTCCTCTTTGGATTCTTTTTGTTTAGGGTTCTCTGTGCTTCCTGGTCTTGTAAGTCTATTTCTTTCACCAGGTAGGGGAAGTTTTCTGTCACTATTCCTTCAAATAGGTTTTCAGTATCTTGCTCTCTCTCTCCTTCTAGCACCCCAATAATTCAGATGTTGGTATGCTTGAAATTGTCCCAGAGGCTCCTTACACTATCTTCATATTTTTGGATTCTATTTTTCCAGTTGGGTGTTTTTTGCTCCTTCAGATTTCAAATCTTTGACTTGATTCTTGTGATCCTCTGGTCTGCTATTGGATCTCTGTATATATTTTTTTAAATTTCAGCCAGTGTATGCTTAATTTCTAGTTGGTCCTTTTTCATATCCTTGAGGGTCTCACTAAATTTATTGGCCTTTTCTAGAAAATTCTTGAAAAACCTTATAACCGTGGTTTTGAACTCTATATTGAGTAGTTTGCTTTCCTCCATTTCTTTTGTTTGTGACCTGTTTTTTTGTCTCTGCATTTTGGCTGCTTCCCTGAGTTGATAGAGTGGCTTTGTGTGCTAGGTGTCCTATAGGGCCCATAGGGCCCAGTGGCTCAGCCTCCCCTGTTATCTGAGGTGGACACTCTTGATGCACTCCTTTGTGGGCTGTGTGCACGGTCTTGTTGTAGTTTAGTCTTGATTGTTGTTGGTATCACTGGGAGAAATTGACCCCCAGGCCAATTGGTTGTTTGGATCAGCTGTGTCTACGATGAGAGAACTTCTGTGCTGGAGAAACCCTTATGAGGTAAGACTTGCTTCAGTGCAGCCTTGGTGTTCACTGAGTCTTCCCCCTGAGTGTGTCTCTTATAGATCTGAGGAGCTGTAATCTGGATGGTCCTACTCTGACCCCTGGGTACACTCTCTCTTGGGTCTCCAAGGAGGTGCTAATTTAGCCTCTGCCTGATGCCACCCAGCAGGATCTACGGAGAGATCTGCAGATTCCTCTTCTTTGTTTGGGGTTTGGAGGTGCCCAGATGAAGCCCAGCTGTGAAGCAATGCAAGCTTCTGTGGGGCCTTGGACCTTCTTTTGGATGTTCTGGGTCTTTCTGACTCAGCTGCAGTTTTTTAGGTAAGTTTAGATTTTAAAGGACCAGGCCATTCATATGCAAATCCTCTGCACACAGCTTGGATGGGGCAGAGTCTCAGGACAGAGCAAACAGCAATGGCTTCCTGTCAGCACTGCCCTAAGAGGCTCCTGAGTCTCAGTGTCCCGTGGTAATCGCTACAAGCACCTCTGAGAGAAAGCTGCCCTCGAATCACGCCTGCTGCCAGACAGTCCAGTTTCTCCCCAAATGAGTCTGGATCCCCAGAGTCTTGCCTGGAACTGGAGTTCAGAGCAGTCTGGAGCTTGTGTCTCCTTGAAGATTGAAAAAGCCAGCTGCATACTTAGTTGCCAGCTCTCTCCTCAAGTGAGCCTCCGTACCTCTGCCTTTACTTCCACAGCTCTTCTGAGTCTCCATGTGCTTTTCTCTTCCCTCTAGTTGTAGCATTTCCACTTAGGCATCCTTCCTATGGTTCTGGATGATGTCCGTTTTGTGTTTTAGTTGTAGTTTTGAAGTGGTTGTGTGCGGGAGCAAGTTCAGGTGTTTATCTATGCTGCCATCTTGGTTTCTCCTCTAGACTGAAATTTTAAGCAAGAAAATATCAGATTTTAATAGTGGAGAAACACTGTAAGAGGCTTACTGATAAAAAATAGGACTTTAATTACCAAGCTAATTTCTCTATAAACTACTCTTGATAGAAAATTAAATAGTTCACTTGGTTTTATAATTGGAGTTTAGTTAGGAGAACTTGGGAATAAAAATAAGTTATAAAGAAAGAAAGAACCATCAAAATCTAAAGGATTTTTTTTCCAAACCATAAGAAAAGTTTTAACTGTACTGAATAATTTATTTAAATACTGTATGCATATGTAGAATATAAAACTTAGGAAAGAGAAAAACATTTACAACTTCTGGGTATTAATTTTCCAATTTTGAGATAAACAAAGTCATATTTATCACAGAGAAGATGAATATAATTTGATTAAATAAGTTAATTGAACTGTTTAACATCAAAGACCATATTTTATTTTATTTATTTCTTCTCTTATCTTAATTACTTTCTTCCTTCTACTCACTTTGGATTTTATTTGTTGTTTTTCCTGCTTCAAATCCAAACTCCTCAATCTACAGGAACAAGACCTGTATGAGAAAGATTAAATTGCTAATTTGATATTTGTTTTGTTTTCAATTAGGCCTGTATTGCTATGAGTTTTCTTCTTAGAACTGCTTTGGATTGTTGTGTTTTCATTTTCATTGGCCTCAAGGTATATTTTGACTTCTTCCTTGATCTCATTGCTAACCAATTCATTGGTTAGTGACATGTTATTTAGTCCCCATGTTTTGAATGTTTTTCAGTATTTTTCTTGTAATTGATTCTACTTACATACAATCATGATTAGAGAATTGGTTTGAAATCATTTTAAGCTTCTTAGATTTACTGAGGCTTATTTTTGGCCTAACATGTGGTATATACAAAAATTGTTCAATGTGTACAGAGGTAGATCTCCTATTGAAGTGTGGTGGCAGGCAGGCATTCACAGTGGCCACACCACTCAGTCTCTCCCTGAGTCTTCATCAAAGGCTTTTCAAGAAAGTGAGTACTACATATGCAAACTTGATTCAGCCCACAAAAGTTTCTGCAGTCTGTTGCATGATTCAATGTCTCTGATTTTATTTTATTCTTCAGTTTATTAGTAAGGGCCAATAAAGTTAAATTAAGTTAAAACTCAGGTTTTGGAAAAGTTTGGGACAAACTTAGCAAATATTAAAAATCTATTGACAAGGTCCTCCTTGGGAGGAGGTGGCAGGTCAGTAGTAGCTAGGGACCCACCTTCCCACCACCAGACTAGCCAAGGCCAAGGCCTGAACCCATGAGCACGCCTGTCCCTGAACTGGTGCAGGTGCCCCAAAGATACAACCTCTGTTTATGAACCTACCTAAACAGCAGCAGAAGCAGCAGCAGCAGCAGCAGCAGCAGCAGCAGCAGCAGCAGCAGCAGCAGCAGAGGCAGCAGAGAGCCACTACACTGATGCCTCAGATAATTCCTGTCTGTGCACCTAAGAGAACAGCAGCAGGACCTCCTTGGCCTGCAGGTGACAGTTGAGGTCCTGTGGTATAGGCACAAGGAGCCTGTGCTACCACCACAGCCACTCCCAGGGTACAGCTCTAGCTTGGCAAGCATATAATCTTGAAAGGTTTACAATGTTCTCTTTTGAAGGAGGCTGCAGGGAGCCTCAGTGGTTATGCACCAAGCCTCTTCACCTACTGGATTTACACCGACCTGGTTCTGTGCACCCACAACCCAGACCCACAAGCCTGCAACAGACACCTGTGGGGCCTCTGTGAGACTGACTTTATGTACCTGAGGGGACCCAGCCTGGACTCTGTGACCGCCACTAAGACCACCACTGACCCAGCAGCGCTGTTGCCCCTTCCATGTACTCACCCACTGCCATCACTACTATGTTGCTACCGCCACCAGAGTTAGGGGGAACTGCGCTAAAAGCAGGGAGGTGGATGTAGCCTCCCCCGACCTGGACCTATTAGAACTGAGGACCTGAGGAGCCTGAAGAGGCTGCTGATCTGTAGGTGAGACAGGAGGGTCTGGGCCTGAGAGAGGATGACTTGAGGGCACCTGCTATGGAGATTGAAGAATGGGTGCAGCTGTGGAAGCCTGGGCTGAGGTCCCTGGATAGAGTAGCACTAGCACCCCACACTCATGCAGCCTGGGAAGCTCCTCTGACCAGTGGGAAGGCCCACACAGTGGAGCTCATGGCAGCCTACACTGGAGGGATCTGAGGGACACACTAAACACTGAATCAGGGAGATTTCTCAATTTCTTAGAGGAACTCATGCCATAGAGCAGTGAGGCGGCTGGACAGTAGGTCCAGGGAGGAGAACAGTTCTGCTAAAGTGGAAGACAGGGGAGGACCCCTTTTCCTCCCCAGCAAAACAGCTGCTTCTGACCCAACCTACAGCCAACTGAGGCAAAGGGGAACACCCTGGGGCAGGAAATCTGTGCCCCTGTAGGTGACAGAGAGGAGTTACCAGCAAACAGACAAAGCTGAAACTTTAGAAGGAGAAGAAGGGCCCAGCCTCTTTCCTACAAGACACTGGCATGTGACCCAACATGAGTCTGATCAAACAACTCAGCCAAGTCCAGGATACCTTGCAGAGCCCAGCCCATGAGTAAAGGGAAAACAACTCAGAACAGAGACTCTCAAGATGTGAGCCTCAAGGCAGACCCAGCCTCTGGGGCTACTAGGAACTTCAACCCCTGGGACCTCAATCAGGTTGCCCAAGGCCGGAAAGGGACAGTAACTTACATTGACCTGCATCAGAGATGCTCCTAGGAGGCCCTCGGTAGACACATCAGGGACTAGCTTCAACAACAGCAGAGATAAATCTAGAAAGCTCCACAAATAGTGGGCCCAAAAGGTGTACAGTGAGTTAGTGTGTGTGGTTTTGATTGTTGGTTTGTGTGAGAGTGAGTAGATTTCTTTGTTTTTGTTTATTGTGGTTAGTTTTCTTTTCCTCCATTTTTATTTTTCCCTTTTTTCTTATATATCTCTAATTTCTCTCTTACCTTTGATTCTATTATACCTTTGCTTATTCTAATTGTTATTATTAATTTTGCTTATTTTATTATTCTATTTTTTGCATTTTATGTTTTCTATCTCTATCTTATATCCATTACCACTACATTTTAAATTCATTATAATTATTTCACCTACATTCTGTTTCATTTTCTTTTTTCCTCCTATATTAGGTCTTTTAGCTACATCCTTGATACCATAAAACAATTTTTAATCTTCTACTTTCTCCCTTTTTCTTTTTTTTTAATTTTTTAAAAATTTTTATTGATTAAGGCATTACAAATGTGTCTTTATCCCCCCATTGTTCCCTCAACCCCCCAGTCCTGCCCTCACCCTCACCCCCTGTTGTCTGCATCCATCGCTTATGTTTATATGCATGCATATAAATCCTTTGATTGATCTCTCCTCCTCATCCCCACCCGCCTTTACCTTCCCTCTGAGGTTTGAGCATCTGATCGATGCTTCTCTACCTCTAAATCTGTTTTTGTTCATTGGTTTATGTTGTTCATTATATTCCATAAGTGAGTGATATCGTGTGATATTTATCTTTCTTTGACTGACTTATTTCACTTAGCATAATACTCTCCAGCTTCATCCATGCTGTTGCAAATGGTAGGAGTCCCTTCCTCTTTACTGCAGCATAGTATTCTATTGTTTAAATGTGTCAATGTTTTTAATCCACTCATCTGCTGATGGGCGCTTAGGCTGATTCCAAATCTTACCTAATGTAAATTGTGCTGCTATGAACATAGGGGTGCATATATCCTTTCTGATTGTAGTTTCTGGTTTCTTGGGATACATTCCTAGAAGTGGGATCACTGGGTCAAATGGAAGTTCAAGTTTTAGTTTTTTTTAGGAAACTCCATACTGTTCTCCACAGTAGCTGCATCAGTTTGCATTCCTACCAGCAGTACACGAGTATTCCTTTTTCTCTGGATCCTTGCCAGCATTTGTCATTTGTTTATTTGTTGATGATAGCCATTCTGACAGGTGTGAGATGGTATTGCATTGTTGTTTTGATTTGCATTGCTCTGATGATTAGTGACTTTGAGCATGTTTTCATATGTCTCTTGGCCTTCCTTATGTCTTCTTTAGAAAAGTATCTATTTAGGTCCGTTGCCCATTTTTTGATTGGGTTGTTTGTCTTCCTTTTGTTAAGTTGTATGAGTTCCCTGTAAATGTTGGAGATTAAACCCTTAACGAAGATAACATTGGCAAATATCTTCTCCCATGCAGTGGACTTTCTTGTTGTTTTGTTGATGGTTTCTTTTGCTGTGCAGAAGCTTTTTATTTTGATGTAGTTTCATTTGTTAATTTTTCTTTTAGTTTCCATTGCCCTAGGAGCTGTGTCGGTGAAGATGTTGCTTCAGCATATATATGAGATCTTTCTGCCCGTGGATTCCTCTAATATTTTTATGGTTTCCCAACTTACGCTTAAGTCCTTTATCCAATTTGAGTTTATTTTTGTGTATGTTTTAAGTTGGTGATCTATTTTCATTTTTTTGCATGTGTCTGACAAAATTTCCCAGCACCATTTATTGAAGAGACTGTCTTGACTCCATTGTATGTTCTTGCCTCCTTTGTCAAATATTAATTGAGCATAGTGGTTCAGGTCGATTTCTGGGTTCTCTATTCTATTCCATGCGCCTATATATCTGTTCTTGTGCCAGTATCAGGCAGTTCTTATAACAGTGGCTTGGTAATATATCTTGATATCTGGTATTGAGATCCCTCCTACTTTGTTCTTCATTCTCAGGATCACTGCCGCTACTCGTGGGTATTTTTGTTTGTTTATTTTTTTATCCCAGATGAATTTTGGAGAGTTCTTTTTAGATCTGTGAAATATTCTGTTGGTATTTTAATGGAAAGTGCATTGAATCTATAGAATGCTTTGGGTAGTGTGGACATTTTAATGATGTTGATTCTACCAATCCATGAACATGGTATGTTTTTCCATGTCTCTTTTCCTCTATCTCTTTTTTTAATGTCCTCTAGTTTTTTGAGTGAGGTCTTTTACCTCCTTAATTAAGTTTATTCCTAGGTCTCTTAATTTTTTTGTGTGCAATGGTAAGTGGGATTGTTTTCTTAGTCTCCTTTTTGTAAATTAACTATTAGTGTATAAAAATGCCATAGATTTCTTGGTGTTAATATTGTATCCTGCTACATGGCCAAATTTATTTATTAAGTGTAATAATTTTTTGATGGAGTCTTTTGTGTTTTCCATGTACACTATCATGACATCTGTGAATAATGACAATTTTACTTCTTCTTTTCCAATTTGGATGACTTTTATTTCTTCTTCTTGTCTGATCACTATGGCTAGTACTTCCAGTACTATGTTGAACAGCAGTGGTTAAAGTGGTATCCCTGTCTTCTTCCTGTTCTTAGGGAAATGGTTTTAGTTTTTGCCCATTGAATATAATGTTGGCTGTGTGTTTGACAAATAAGGCTTTTATTATATTGAGGTATGATCCGTGTATTCCCACTTTGCTGAGTGATTTTATTCAAAAAGGGTGTTGGAATTTGTAAAATGCCTTTTCTGCATCAATCAATATCATTATGTGATTTTTGTCTCTCAATTTGTTTATGTGATGTATCATGTTTATTGATTTGTGGATATTGTACCTTCCTTGCATCCCTGGAATAAATCCCACTTGGTCATGGTGTATGATTTTTCTAATGTAATGCTGGATCTGGTTTGCTAGAATTTTGTTGAGGATCTTAACATCTATGTTCATCAGGGATATTGGCCTGTAATTCTTTTTCTTTTTGATGTCTTTATCTGGTTTTGGGTTTAGGGTAATGCTGGATTCATAGAAAGAGCTTGGAAGAGTGACATCCTCTTGAATTTTTTGGAATAGTCTAAGTAGGATTGGTTTTAGTTCTTCTTTGAATGTTCAGTAAAACTCCCCTGTGAAACCATCTAGTCCAGGGCTTTTGTTTCTTGAAGCTTTTTGATTACTGTTTCAATTTCATCAGTAGTTATCAGCTTATTCAGGATTTTTGAATCTTCCTGATTGAGTTTTGGAAGTTTGTATTTTTCTAGAAATGTGTCCATTTAATTGAGATTGTCCAGTTTTTTGGAGTAGAGTTGTTCATAGTATATATATATATATATATATATATATATTTTTTTTTTTTTACAATCCTTTGTATATCAGTAGGGTCAGTTTTTACTTTACCTCTGTCATTTATGATTTTGTTTATTTGGGTCCTCTTCCTTTTTTTCTTGCTGAGCCTGGCGAGAGGCTCATCAATCTTGTTTATCCTTTCAAAAAACCAGCTCTTGGTTTCCATTGATCTTTTTTATTGTTTTTATTTATTTCTTTTTTTGGTCTCTATGTCATTTTTTTATGTTTTAATTAAGGTATTATATGTGTACATATCTTACCATTGCCCCCCCCACCGCAATCCCATGCATGCCCTCACCCCCCAATGTTTTGATCCATTTGTTATTCTTATATGCATGCATATAAGTCCTTCAGTTGATCTCTTATCTCCACTACCTCCCTGACCTTCCCACTATAATTTGACAGTCTGTTTGGTGCTTTACTGCTTATGTATCTATCTTTTTGTTCATCAGTTTATAATGTTTTTTATTATCCACAAATGAGTGGGATCAT
The DNA here is from genome assembly GCA_025583905.1 of Ia io. Classification (NCBI taxonomy): domain Eukaryota; kingdom Metazoa; phylum Chordata; class Mammalia; order Chiroptera; family Vespertilionidae; genus Ia; species Ia io. The sequence continues at coordinate 357,967 of JAJQQW010000001.1, forward strand.
GTGGTACTTTTCTTTCATTGACTGTCTTATTTCACTTAGCATAATGTTCTCCAATTCCATCCAGGTTGCTGCAAATGGTAAGAATTCCTTCTTTTTTATGGCAGCATAGTATTCCATTGTGTAGATGTATCATAGTTTTCTGATTCAGTTATCTGCTGATGGGCACTTAGGCTGTTTCCAAATCTTAGCTATTGTAAATTGTGCTGCTATGAACATAGGGGTGCATATATCAATTCTGATTGGTGTTTCTAGTTTCTTAGGATATATTCCTAGGAGTGGGATTACTGGGTCAAATGGGAGTTCCATTTTCAGTTTTTTGAGGAAACTCCATACTGTTCTCCACAGTGGCTGCACCAGTCTGCATTCCCACCAGCAGTGGACGAGGGTACCTTTTTCTCCGCATCCTCGCCAACACTTGTCGTTTGTTGATTTGTTGATGATAGCCATTCTGACAGGTGTGAGATGGTACCGCATTGTCGTTTTGATTTGCATCTCTCAGATAATTAGTGACTTTGAGCATGTTTTCATGTGTCTCTTGGCCTTCCTTCTGTCTTCTTTCAAAAAGATTCTATTTCGATCCGTTTTCCTTTTTTTTATTGGATCATTTATTTTCCTTTTATTAAGTTGTATAAGCTTCCTGTAGATGTTGGAGATTAAACCTTTATCAGTGATAATATTGCAAATATGTTCTCCCATACAGTGGGCTTTCTTGTTTTGTTGATGGTTACTTTTGCTGTGAAAAAGCTTTTTTTTTCTTATGTAGTCCCATTTGTTTATTTTCTCTTTAGCTTCCATTGCCCTAGAAGGAGTATCAGTGAAGAAGTTCTTTCGGCATATGTCTGAGATTTTACTGCCTGTGGACTCCTCTAGTATTTTTATGGTTTCCCGTCTTATGTTTAAGTCCTGTATCCATTTTGAGTTTATTTTTGTGTATGGTGTAAGTTGGTGATTTGGTTTCATTTTTTTGCATGTATCTGTCCAATTTTCCCAACACCATTTATTGAAGAGACTGTCTTGACTCCATTGTATGTTCATGCCTCCTTTGTCAAATATTAATTGAGCATAGTGGTTTCGGTAGGTATCTGGATTCTCTATTCTATTCCATTGATCTATATGTCTGTTCTTGTGCCAGTACCAGGCTGTTTTGAGGACAGTGCCTTTGTAATACAGCTTGAAATCTGGTATTGAGATCCCCCCTACTTTATTCTTTTTCTCAGGATTGCTGTGGATATTCGGGGTCTTTTTTATTCCAGATTAATTTTTGAAGAGTTTTTTCTAAGTCTGTAAAATATGCCATTGGTATTTTAATGGGAAGTGCATTGAATTTATAAATTGCTTTGGGTAGTATGGACACTTTGATGATGTTGATTCTGCCAATCCATGAACATGGGATGTTCTTCCATCTGTGTATGTCTTCCTCTATCTCTTTTTCCAGTGTACTGTAGTTTTCTGTGTATAAATCTTTTACCTCCTTAGTTAAGTTTATTCCTAGGTCTTAATTTTTTTTGGTTCGATGGTAAATGGGATTGCTTTTTTAGTCTCTCTTGCTGTAAGTTCACTATTGATGTATAAAAATGGCATAGATTTCTTGGTATTAATTTTGTATACGACTACATTGCCAAATTCATTTACTAAGTCTAAAAGTTTTTTGATGGAGTCTTTTGGGTATTTTATGTACAATATCATGTCATCTGCAAATAAGGACAGCTTCACTTCTTCTTTTCTAATTTGAATGCCTTTAATTTCTTCTTCTTGTCTAATTGCAATGGCTAATACTTGCAGTACTATGTCAAACAGGAGTGGTGAGAGTGGGCATCCCTATCTTGTTCCTGTTCTTAGGGGAAATGGTTTTAGTTTTTGCCCATTGAGTATGATGTTAGCTGTGGGTTTATCATATATAGCTTTTGTTATGTTGTGGTATGATCCTTCTATTCCCACCTTTTTGAGAGTTCTTTATCAAGAAAGGGTGTTGGATTTTGTCAAATGCATTTTCTGCATCAATTGATATAACTATGTGATTTTTATCTCTCAGTTTGTTTATGTGATGTATCACGTATATTGATTTGTGGATATTGTACCATCCTTGCATTCCTGGGATAAATCCTACTTAGTCATGGTGTATGATCTTTCTGATGTACTGAAGGATCCGATTTGCTAGAATTTTGTTGAGGATATTGGCATCTATGTTCATGATGGATATTGGCCTGTAATTCTCTTTCATTGTGTTGTCTTTATCTGGTTTTGGTATGAGGATGTTGCTGGCTTCATAGAAGGAGCTTGGAAATGTTCCTTCCTCATAAACTTTTTGCAATAGTCTGAGGAGGATAGGTTTTAGTTTTTCTTTGAATGTTTGGTAAAAATCTCCTGTGAAACTGTCTGGCCCTGGGCTTTTGTTTGCTGGACGCTTTTTGATGACTGCTTCAATTTCGTACATAGTTATTGGCCTATTGAGCTGTTCAGATTCTTCCTTATTGAGTTTTGGAAGGTTATATTTTTCTAGGAAAATGTCCTCCAAGTTGTCCAGTTTGTTGGATTTAAGTTGTTCATAGTATTTCTTAACAATCCTTTTTTTCTGTGGGGTTTGTTGTTATTTCACCTCTTTCATTTCTGATTTTGTTTATTTGGGTCCTCTCTCTTTGCTTCTTGGTGAGCCTGGCTACAGGTTCATCAATCTTGTTTATCCTTTCAAAGAACAAGCTCTTTGTTTTGTTGATCTTTTGTATTGTTTCTTTTGTCTCTATGTTGTTTATCTCTGCTCTGATCTTTATTATTTCCTTACTTCTACTTACAATGGGCTTTTCTTGTTGCTCTTTTTCTAACTGTTTGCGTTGTAGCGTTAGGTAGTTTATTACCATTGTTTCTTTTTTTAAAATTTTATTAATTTTCTTTTTTAACATTCTGTTTTTTTGTTTTTTTATTGAGGTATTATATGTGTATATATCTTACCATTGCCCCCCCACACACCACACCCATACATTCCCTCACCTCCCCAGCGTTTTGCGTCCATTGGTTATGCTTATATGCATGCATACAAGTCCTTCGTTTGATTTCTTCTCTCCCCACCACTCCCTAACCTTTCACCTGTAATTTGACAGTCTGTTTGATACTTTACTGTCTCTGTATCAATCTTTTTGTTTTTCAGTTTATAATGTTGTTTATTATCCATAAATGAGTGAGATCATGTGGTATTTTTCTTTCATTGACTGGCTTATTTCACTTAGCATAATGTTCTCCAATTCCATGCAGGTTGCTGCAAATGATGAGAATTCCTTCTTTTTTGTGGCAGCATAGTATTCCATTGTGTAGATGTACCACAGTTTTCTGATCCAGTCATCTGCTGATGGGCACCTAGGCGGTTTCCAAATTTTAGCTATTGTAAATTGTGCTGCTATGAACATAGGGGTGCATATATCCTTTCTGATTGGTGTTTCTAGTTTCTTCGGATATATTCCCAGGTGTGGGATTCCTGGGTGAAATGGGAGTTCCATTTTCAGTTTTTTGAGGAAACTCCATACTGTTCTCCACAGTGGCTACACCGGTATGCATTCCCACCAGCAGTGCACGAGGGTTCCTTTTTCTCCGCATCCCTGCCAACACTTGTCGTTAGTTGATTTATTGATGATAGCCATTCTGACAGGTGTGAGATGGTACCTCATTGTTGTTTCGATTTGCATCTCTTGGATAATTAGTGACGTTGAGCATGTTTTCATGTGTCTCTTGGCCTTCCTTCTGTCTTCTTTGGAAAAGATTCTATTTAGGTCCGTTGCCCATTTTTTTTATTGGATCATTTATCTTCCTTTTATTAAGTTGTATAAGCTGCCTGTAGATGTTGGAGATTAAACCTTTATCAGTGATGCCATGTGCTAATATGTTCTCCCATGCAGTGGGCTTTCTTGTTGTTTTGTTGATAGTTTCTTTTGCCTGGAAAAAGCTTTTTATTTTGATGTAGTCCCATTTCTTTATTTTCTCTTTAGCTTCCATTGTCCTAGGGACAGTATCGGTGAAGAAGTTCTTTTGGCATATGTCTGAGATTTTGCTGCCTGTGGATTCCTCTAGTATTTTTATGGTTTCCCGTCTTATGTTTAAGTCCTGTATCCATTTTGAGTTTATTTTTGTGTATGGCGTAAGTTGGTGATCTGGTTTCATTTTTTTGCAGGTATCTGTCCAATTTTCCCAACACCATTTATTGAAGAGACTGTCTTTATTCCATTGTATGTTCATGCCTCCTTTGTCAAATATTAATTGAGCATAGTGGTTTGCATCAATATCTGGATTCTCTATTCTGTTCCATTGATCTCTATGTGTGTTCTTGTGCCAGTACTAGCCTGTTTTGAGAACAGTGGCTTTGTAATACAGCTTGAAATCTGGTATTGAGATCCCTCCCACTTTATTCTTCTTTCTCAGGATTGCTGTGGCTATTCGGGGTCCTTTTTATTCCGGATGAATTTTTGGAGAGTTCTATCTAGGTCTGTGAAATATAGTGTTGGTATTTTGATGGGGAGTGCATTGAATCTGTAGATTGCTTTGGGTAGTATGGACATTTTAATGATGTTGATTCTACCAATCCATGAACATGGTATGTTCTTCCGTCTGTTTACGTCTTCCTCTATCTCTCTTTTCAGTGTCCTGTAGTTTTCCGCGTATAGGTCTTTTACCTCCTTCGCTTATTCCTAGGTATCTTAATTTTTTTGGTGTGATTGTAAATGGGATTGCTTTTTTAGTCTCTCTTTCTGTAAGTTCAATATTGGTGTATAGAAATGCCATAGATTTCGTGGTGTTAATTTTGTATCCTGCTACATTGCCGAATTCATTTATTAAGTCTATTAGTTTTTTGATGGAATCTTTTGGGTTTTTTATGTACAATATCATGTCATATGCAAATAAGGACAGCTTCACTTCTTCTTTTCCAATTTGGATGCCTCTTATTTCTTCTTCTTGTCTAATTGCAATAGCTAATCCTTCCGGTACTATGTCAAACAGGAGTGGTGAGAGTGGGCTTCCTGTCTTCTTCCTGTTCTTAGGGGAAATGGTTTTAGGTTTTGTCCATTGAGTATGATGTTTGCTCTGTGTTTATCATATACACCTTTTATTATGTTAAGGTATGATCCTTCTATCCCCACCTTGTTGAGAGTTTTTATCAAGAAAGGGTGTTGGATTTTGTCAAATGCTTTTTCTGCATCAATTGATATGACTATGTGATTTTTATCTCTCAATATGTTTATGTGATGTATCATGTTTATTGATTTGCGGATATTGTACCATCCTTGCATTCCTGGGATAAATCCTACTTGGTCATGGTGTATGACCTTTTTATGTACTACTGGAGCCAATTTGCTAAAATTTTGTTGAGGATTTTGGCATCTATTTTCATGAGGGATATTGGTCTGTAATTCTCTTTCATTGTGTTGTCTTTATCTCGTTTTGGTATTAGGGTGATGCTGGCTTCATAGAAGGAGCTTGGAAGTGTACCTTCCTCTTGAATTTTTTGGAATAGTCTGAGGAGAATAGGTTTTAGTTCTTCATTGAATGTTTGGTAAAACTCTCCTGTGAAGCCGTCTGGCCCCGGACTTTTGTTTGCCAGAAGCTTTTTGATGACTGCTTCAATTTCGTCCATAGTTACTGGCCTGTTGAGCTGTTTTGATTCTTCCTGATTGAGTTTTGGAAGGTTTTATTTTTCTAGGAATATGTCCATTTCCTCCAGGTTGTCCAGTTTGTTGGAATAGATTTGTTCGTAGTATTTTGTAACAATCCTTTGTATTTCATCGGGGTCTGTTGTTATTTCACCTCTTTCATTTCTGATTTTGTTTATTTGGGTCCTCTCTCTGCTTCTTGGTTAGCCTGGCTAGAGGTTCATCAATCTTGTTTATCCTTTCAAAGAACCAGCTCTTGGTTTTGTTGATCTTTTGTATTGTTTCTTTGGTCTCTATGTCGTTTATCTCCGCTCTGATTTTTATTATTTTTTTCCTTCTGCTTACACTGGGCTTCTTTTTTTTTTTTTTTTTCTTTTAAATATATTTTATTGATTTTTACAGAGAGGAAGGGAGAAGGATAGAGAGTTAGAAACATCGATGAGAGAGAGACATCGATCAGCTGCCTCCTGCACACCCCCCCACTGGGGATGTGCCCGCAACCAAGGTACATGCCCTTGACCGGAATCGAACCCGGGACCTTTCAGCCCGCAGGCCGACGCTCTATCCACTGAGCCAAACCGGTTTTGGCAACACTGGGCTTTTCTTGTTGCTCTCTCGCTAACTCTTTGAGTTGTTGGGTTAGGTAATTTATGACCATTGTTTCTTGTTTTTTGCAATAGGCTTGTAGAGCTATGAACTTCACTCTCAGGACTGCTTTCGCTGTGTCCCATAGATTTTGGATTGTTGTGTTTTCATTGTCATTTGTTGCCATGATGTTTTTTATTTCTTACTTGATGTCTTTGGTAACCCAGTCATTGTTTAATAGCATGCTTTTTAGTCTCCATATGTTTGATTTCTTTGGGTTGTTTTTATTGTAGTTGATTTCCAGTTTTATGCCATTGTCATCTGAGAAGATAATTAATATGATTTCTATCTTCTTGAATTTGGAGAGACTTTGCCTATGTCCTAACATATGGTCTATCTTGAAAATGACCCATGTGCACTTGAGAAGAATGTATATTCTGTGGCTTTGGGGTGAAGTGTTCTGAAGATGTCGATTAATTCCATCTGGTCTATTGAGTCATTTAGGATTGATGTTTCTTTCCTGATTTTTTGTTTAGAGGATTTATCCAATGGTGATAGTGGGGTATTGAAGTCTCCTACTATGATTGTATTGCTGTCAGTCTCTCTTTGATATCTTCCAGGAGTTTTTTTATGTATTTTGGTGCTCCTGTATTGGGTGCATATATATTTATCAGAATTATTTCCTCTTGTTTCATTGCTCCCTTCAGTATTATGAAGTGGCCTTCCTTATCTCTTGTTATGTCCTTCACTTTGAGATCTAATTTGTCAGATATAAGTTTTGCTACCCCCGCTTTTTTTTTTCATTTCCATACGCCTGGAAAAGCTTTTTCCATCCCGTTACTCTCAGTCTGTATGCGTCCTTTTTTCTGAGGTGAGTTTCCTGTAGAAAGAAGATATATGGGTTTTGTTTTCTTATCCAATCTGTTACCCTGTGTCTTTTGATTGGGGCATTCAATCCATTTACAGTTAAGGTTAGTATTGATAGGTACTTATTTTTCACCATTTTTATTCTATATCCCTGTGTTCCTTCTTTGCTTCCTATTTCTTTTTTTCTTTTTTTACAGCATATCCTTTAGCATTTCTTGCATTGCTGGTTGGGTGGTGATAATCTCCCTTAGTCCTTTTTTGTCTGTGAAGCTCCTGATTTCACCTTCAATTTTGATTGATAACCTTGCTGGGTACAGTATTCTTGGATTGAGACCCTTCCTTTGCATGACTTTGTATATTTCATTCCATTCCCTTCTGGCCTGATGAGTTTCTGTTGAGAAATCAGTTGCTAGTCTGATGGGGGTTCCTTTGTATGTAACTTTCTGTCTCTCTCTGGCCTCTTTTAAGATTCTTATTTTATCATTGGTTTTTGCCAATTTAATTATAATGTGCCTTGTTGTCGGTCTTTTGGGGTTCATTTTGCTTGGAACTCTGTGAGCTTCTTGGATTTGTGTGCGTTTTTTCTTCCCTATATCAGGGAAGTTTTGTGTCATTATTTCTTCAAACAGGTTTTCTATTCCTTGCTCAGTTTCCTTTCCTTCTGGTACCCCTATTATTCAGATGTTGTTTTATTTCGTGTTGTCCTGAAGTTCCCTTAGGCTCTCCTCATGCTTTCTAATTTTTGTTTCTAGAAGCTATTGTACTTGGGTATTTTTTTCCATCTTGTCTTCTAGCTCACTTATGTGGTCCTCTGCTTCTTCTAGTCTACTCTTGATGCTTTCTATTGAGTTCTTTACAGCAGCAATGTCATTTCTCATTTCTTCTTGGTTCTTCTTCATTTCCTCTTGGTTCTTACTCATATTGTCGAATTTTCTTCCATTCTTTTTAGCCACCTTATGACCATTTCTCTGAATTCTTTCTCTGATAGGTTGTTTGCCTCTAGTTCGTTTACTTCCTTTTCTGGTGATGCCTGCTTTTCTTTCCTATGGGGGCTATATCTTTGTCTCCCCATGGTCTCTCTTCTCCGGATGTCTGGTTATATAGTTCTCTCTCTCCGGCATTGATTTAAAGGTACAAAATACAACACAACCAGGCACAACACACAAGGCACTGAACAGAATTGTATTCACGATATTAATAACCTCCAATAAAGGTGACCACCAGAGAAAGACAAATTAGGCAATAGGAGAGGAAGAGGAAGAGTAAAAAGAATGACAACAAAAAAAAGAGTGTGAATGTGAGCTTTGGAAAAGAGAAGAAAAAAAAAAGAACAGAAAAGAAAGTAAGAGAGACAAGAACAATACTAAGAGAGAAAAGGAGAATAAACTATATATATGGTGAGTAAACTCCAATAGAACAACCACTAATCCCAGCAAATTCCAGCAACAGGAGCCTGGAGATTAATACAAACTGCAACACTAACTAATATCAAGTGAGGCAAGGGAAAACAAAAGTAAAAAACAAACAAAAACAAAGCAAACAAAAGAACCAACCAAACAAATAAAAATAATAATCAAAACAATCTCATAAAAAAGCATAAAAATTCAATCTAGTCAACATTCAAGGAAACAACAACAAAAGGCCAGAGAGAAAAACAATTATTATTTTTTTCTTTAGTTAAGGTAGCATAGAGAGAGGTGTGTATGGACTTGGAGCAGGGGGTTGGGAATTAGATATATAAGTAGGGTGAAATTTTAGCAGAGGGTAAACTGAAAGAGTAGGGAAAATCTAAAGCCAGAAAGGGTTAAGATAAACAGGAGACTAAAAGGGGAAAGGTTAGGAGGAGAGTGATGGCATAAAGTTAGTGTTGAGATAGGGTAAAAGGATTGTAAGGGAAAGATACAAATAGAATGTAGGACACTAATCCCAAAATAAAAGAAAGAGAAAATCAAATGACATTAAAAAAAAAGTAAAATAATAGTAATAATAATGCTGATTGAAAATAAAAATGTAATAATTAAAAAGGTGAAAATCGAGTGAGGAAAAAGAAAAAAATTAGTTTCTTAAGTAAAAGATGCAAAAAATTAAAATAAAACATTAGAATAAAAAAATTTAAAAGAAAATTTAAAAAAAGAATTTAAAATAAAAAAATAGGAAGAATAAAATGTGCAGTAGCGGCTGTCATTCACTTCCTCTATTATTCTGTTTGGTATGCCTGTTTCCCAGTCTGGGCTGTATTTCAGTTCCCTTCGTTCCACTGCTTCTCAATGTTGTAAGCTAGTCCTGATTTTTAAGCCGGGCCATGTCTTAATTTCTCTTAATTTATTTTTGATTACACCAGAGACAATTAGCGTTTTGGCCCCTGTGTGGCAGTGTTCCTGAATTGACTTTTGGGCCTCTCTAGATTTTTTTTCCCCCCTCTATGGCACTCACTACCGGTTTGTGGAGGTGTGCGCCTCAGAGCTGCCTCTCTGATGGTCACACCCAGCTCTGCTCCCCAGGTTCCGGGAAAACAACTTCCCCCTGCAGTCTTTCAGGGTATTCCCCAACTGGGTTTTCCTATGTATTGGGCTTAGTAATCACAGTCGGAAAGAGCCCAAGTGTGCTGACAGTGGGTTTGCGCACAAGACTAACGAGTCTGCACTCCTTTGAAAATTCTTAGTCTGACCCTCCTCGTCAGATTAAAATGAGTTGCTTTTAAGAGATCACTTCTGTTAACAGCTCAGAGGACCCCCTTCCACATTCACGGGTCACGGCAGCTCCAAGTGCCGCGGATTTTTCTAGGCACAGACCTCCCAGGTCCTGCAGGTCCTGCGTCTCACGCGCTTCCCTCTCCCACCACAGGGATGAGAAACCACACCTTATCCCAAGTGAAATCTGACCTTTCCGTGGTGCAGTGAAGAGTTCCTTTGAATCCGCGTGTTTGCGCCTATAGGGGACCGGTGTTCTGGTACTCACAGCTGTTCAGTGTTTGCAGTTGTCGCGGAAAGTCAGGTTTCCAATAAAATCCTCCTTCCCTTGCAAGATGGCGTGGCCTCCCCCGGTGAGCCCGCAGCTCCGGGAGGGGACCCAGCCCCTGTGGGTGCTGCACGGTCAGGGGTACCCTGCCCAGCACTCCCCCGTCTTCTCCTGGAGTTTAGCTGTCCATTAGCTTGCCAACATACACTCCCTCTGCGAACCTCAGCCGCTCCTACTCTCCGCCCCAGGACCAGACTCCAAACACGACTCTATTCAGCTGCCATTTTTCACCATTGTTTCTTGTTTTTTGCAGTAGGCTTGTAGAGCTATGAACTTCCCTCTCAAGACTGCTTTCGCTGTGTCCCATAGATTTTAGATTGTTGTGTTTTCATTTTCATTTGTTGCCATGATGTTTTTTATTTTTTCCTTGATCTCTCTGGTAACCCAGTCATTGTTTAATAGCATGCTGTTTAGTCTCCATATTTTTTATTTCTTTTGATTGATCTTATTGTAGTTGATTTCCAGTTTTATGCCACTGTGGTCTGAGAAGATGCTTGATATGATTTCTATCTTCTTGAATTTGTAGAGACTTTGCCTATGTCCCAACATATGGTCTATCTTTGAAAATGACACATGTGCACTTGAGAAGAATGTATATTCTGTGGCTTTGGGGTGAAATGTTCTGAAGATGTCAATTAATGATTTTTTGTTTAGAGGATTTGTCCAGTGGTGATAGTGGGGTATTAATGTCTCTTACAATGATAGCATTGCTGTTAATCTCTTGCTTGATATCCTTCAGGAATTTTTATGTATTTGGGTGCTCCTGTATTAGTTGCGTAAATGTTTACCAGAGTTATTTCTTCTTGTTAGATTGCTTCCTTTAGTATTATGTTGTGGCCTTCATTATCTCTTGTTATGTCCTTCACTTTGAGATCTAATTTGTCGGATAAAAGTATTGCTACCCAGCTTTTTTTTTTTTTTTCATTTCCATTCTCCTGGAAGACCTTTTTCCATCCCTTCACCCTCAGCCTGTGTGTGTCTTTCTTTCTGAGGTGTGTTTCTTGTAGATAACAGATATATGGGTCTTGTTTTCTTATCCAATCCGTTACCCTGTGTCTTTTGATTGGGGCATTTAATCCATTTACATTTAAAGTTATTATTGATTAGGTACTTATTTGTCACCATTTTTATTCTTTCCCCTATATTCCTTCTTCACTTCCTATTTCTTTTTCTTTTCTTTTTTTTTTTTTTTTTTTTTTTAACAGCAGACCCTTTAGAATTTCTTGCATTGCTGGTTTGGTGGTGATAAATTCCCTTAGTCCTTATTGTCTCTGATGCTCCTGATTTCTCCTTCAATTTTGATTGATAGCCTTGTTGGGTAAGTATTCTTAGATTCAGACCCTTCCTTTGCACGATGTTGTATATTTCATTCCATTCCCTTCTGGCCTGATGAGTTTCTGTTGAGAAATCAGTTGCTAGTCTGATGGGGGTTCCTTTATATGTAACTTTCTGTCTCTCTGGCTGCTTTTAAGATTCTTACTTTGTTGGTGGTGTTTGCCAATTTAATTGTAATGTGTCTTGGCATCTATCTTTTGTGGTACATTTTGCTTGGGACTCTGTGAGCTTCTTGGATTTGTGTGGGTTTTTCTTCCTATATAAGGGAAGTTTTCTGTCATTGTTTCTTCAAACAGGTTTTGTATTCCTTGCTCAGTTTCCTCTCCTTCTGGAACCACTTTTATGTGGATGTTGCTTTTTTTCGTATTATTCCAAAGTTCCCTTAGGCTCACCTCCTGCTTTTTTTTTTCTAGAAGCTGCTCTAATTGGGTATTTTTTCCCACCTTGTCTTCTAGCTCACTGATGCTGTCCTTTGCTTCTTCTAGTCTACTCTTGATGCTTTCTATTGAGTTCTTACAGCAGCGATGTCATTTTTCATTTCTTCTTGGTTTTTCTTCATTTCCTCTTGGTTCTCACTCATATTGTCGAATTTGTCTTCCATTCTTTTCAGCCACCTTATGCCCATTTCTCAGAATTCTTTCTCTGATAGGTTGCTTGCCTCTATTTTGTTTACTTCCTTTTTGCTTTTCTTTCATATGTGTGCTTTTTTTGGTCTCCCCATTTTCTCTCTTCTTCAGATGTCTGGTTATGTAGTTCTCTCTCTACTGTGTTGATTTAAAGGCACAAAATACAACACTCCCAGGTACAACACACAAGGCACTGAACAGGAATGTATTCACGATGTTAATAACCTCCAATGAAGATGTCCACCAGAGAAAGGCAAATTAGTGGATAGGAGAGAAAGAAGAAGAGAAAAAGGAAAGAGAAAAAAAAAGGAGTGCCAAAATGAAATTGGGAAATGGAAAAAAAAACATAAGAGAGATAAGAAAGAGACTAAGAAAGAAAAGGGGAACAAAGTATATATACAGGGAGAAAACTCCAATAGAACAACCACTAATCCCAGCAAATGCCAGCAACAAGTATCTGGAGATCAATACAAACTACAACACCAACTAATATCAAGCAAGTTGAGGGAAAACAGAAGCAAAAAATCAAACAAAAACAAAGCAAACAAAAAAAACAAGCAAAAAAAAAGAATAAGCAAAACAATCTCACAAAACAGCATAATAATTTGATATAATCAACATTCTAGCAAACAACAACAAAACGACAGAGATAAAAACAATTTTTCGGATAGTTAAGACAGAGAAGAGAGAAGTGTGTATGGAATTGGAGTAGGGGATTGGAAATGAGATATATAAGTAGGGTGAAATGATATGAGTCCTTTTTTCTTATCCATTCAGCTACCTTCAGTCTTTTGATTGGTGCATTTAATCCATTTACATTTAATGTTATTATTGTTAAGTACTTCTTTGTTGTCATTTTTATTCTTAATGTTTGTGTTTCTTCTTGCCTTTCTGTTTCTTCATTTTACACCAGTCCCTTTCACATTTCTTGCACTTCTGGCTTGGTAGTGATAAACTCTCTTAGCTCCCCCCCCCTTTTTTTTTTGTCTGTGAAGCTTCTGATTCCACCTTCAATTTTGAATGATAGCCTTGCTCGGTGTAGTATTCTTGGATTCAGTCCCTTGTTTTGCATCACTTTGTATATTTCATTCCATTCCCTTCTGGCCTGGTGTGTTTCTGTTGTGTAATCAGTTGATATTCTATAATGAGATCCTTGTAGGTAACTTTCTGTCTCTCTCTGACAGCCTTTAAGATTCTTACATTGTCGTTGATGTTTTCCAATTTAATTATAATGTGTCTTGGTGTTGGTCTTTTTGGGTTCATCTTGTTAGAGACTCTATGTGCTTCTTGGACTTGAATAGTTTTTTTTCTTGCCAATATCAGGGAAATTTTCTGTCACTATTTCTTCAAACAGGTTTTCTATTCCTTGCTTCTCTTCCACTCCTTCTTATACCCCTATTATGTGAATATTGTTTCATTTTGCATTGGCCCAAAGCTCCCTTAGGCTCTCCTCTTGCTTTTAAATTTTTCTTTCTAGTTGCTGCTGTGTTTTTTTCCTACCTTGTTTTCTTATTCACCGAAGCGGTTCTCAGCCACTTCTAGTCTACTGTTTAAGCCTTTTATTATCTTCTTTATTGCAGCTATGTCATTCTTCAATTCCTCTTAGTTCCTTTTCATGTTGGTGTCATTGACATTCAGCTCCTTATAATTCTCATTGAGTTGTGTGTATTTGTCATTTAGTTGTGTGTATTTGTCAGTCAGCCATTTGAGCATCCTTATAACCATTACTCTGAATTCTTTCTCTGATATGTTGCTAGCCTCAATTTCATTCAACTCCCTTCCTGGTGATTCCTCTTTTTCTTTCCTTTGGGGATTGGTTTTTTGTCATCTCATGTTTTGCTGTAACATTTTAATTGTAGATCCTATTGCTTTGCTACCCAGGTTCTCTTGGGGATGGTGCTACTGGTGTGTTCTCTCAGGTCTCCTGGGCTTGGTAATCTAGTTTAGCTCCCTACTTGAGCTATTTGTGTTCTCTTGATGTAGGCCTGCGATCTGGAAAGGCACAACTGTGGTGTCTAGAGGTCAGCAGCCATGGAGGGGGGGGTCTTAATTTTTGTTGTCTTGGCTGAAATTGTGTGTGCCCAGTGGGACTCACAGTGGCACCCAGGAACCTTCTGTTGGGGTAATAAGGCTCAGGAGGCCTGAACTCTGGAAAGGCGTGACTGTGATGTCCAGAGTTCTGTAGTTGTGGGGTGGGCAGACTCTGCTTTTGTTGCTGCTTCTATGGTTGAATACATGTGCCCCCATGGCAGCTCCCAGGGGCACCCATAGTGCCTTTGCCTGCAGGTTGTACTGACGCACTCTGAAGGACCTTGGTTCTGAAGCCATAGGATATCAGTGTCTGTGGGCAGGTATCCCAGAAGAGGGAATTCAGCAATTCTATAGTCCAGCAGTGCACCCTGTTTGTATAAGTGCATGACCAGTAGGGGTTGACAGAGGCGCCCAAGGGCTGCTTGTGTAGCAGTGGGCTTAGCAGGCCTGAATGCTAGAAAAGTTTGCAACTATAGTGTCCAGAGTTCTGCAGCTGTGGGGTGGGAATACTCAGCTTTTGATCCTGCAACTGTGGTGGATACATGCACACTCCCAGTGGCGACTCACAGGGGCATCCATGGTGCATTTGCCAGCGTGATGCACTGAAGCATTCTGAAGGGTCCTGACACTGAAGCAGCATAATTGAGGCATCTGTAGGCAGGTGTCTAGGGTGAGTGAATTCAGAATTTCTACTGCCAGTGGGAGTGCATCCCTGTTTGTCCAAGATCACACCCAGCGGGGGTTCAGAGTGGCTCCCAAGAGCTCCCAGTGGATTGATGAGCTCAGGGTGCCTGCCTGTTGGGAATGCACGACTGTGGCAATACATTTGCTGGCGCAAGGTTCTGACACACTCTGAGGGGCCTTGGCACTGAAATTGCACAACTGGGGTGCCTATGGGCAGTTATTCAGGAAGAGAAAATTCAGAATTTCTACTGCAGGCAGCACACCTTTGTCTGTACAAAATCACAGCCAGCAGGGCCTCACAGTGGCTCCATTTGTGTTCTCTTGATGTGCCCTGGATGTCTGCAAGCTGGAAATGCATGAATGTGGTTGTCTGGAGTTCTCCCTCTGGGGAAGGGGGACATTGCACTTATTGCTGCTGGAGTGGTTCACCTTTGAAGGTAGCGGTCCCAGGGTCTGTAGTTCTGTGGGTGGGGCAGCAAGATTTTGGCTGGAGTGGCTTCCGGGTCATGGACAATGTCTAAGACTTGTTTGGGTGGTGTTATTGATGAGTTCCTAGAAGAGACCACTCTTCCCTTCAAGATGGTGTGGGCTCCATGCCTGAGTCCCGCAGTTTGGGGAATGCCTGCAACAGTGGTAGTCTCTCCCTGTCCAAGAGAGCCTGGTCTTCCAGCCCCTGCTGGTCCTGCAAGATTTCTCTCCGATTTTCTTTATATCCCCTCTACATCTTTGGTTGCATGTCTTTACTGTTCATTTAATTTTTTCTTTGCTTTGCTTTCTCTTCTTTTTATTTATTCTTAGTCTTTTCTATTTGTGTTGTATGAAGTAGCTGGTTTTGGTGGTATTTTTGGTTTGTTCCTGCTGTGTCTTGTTATAGCCAGTCAGCATCTGTATAATAGTTGTCACCATGACAATAAGGTTGAACCTACTTGGCGCAAATTGGAGGGAAGATCCCTCTCATGAATGGGACATCAACAATCAAATCCCAATATAATCCAAACAAGAGAGCCCAAATAAAGCATACAAAGGGCACTGCTAGAGCATACAGCTAAACAAAGAGACTTCACCACTGGACCCCTCAAGACATTTTGTTCATAAAGCTATCCCACAAAGACTGGGAGGCATAATTGTTCTATTTAATACATAGAAGCAAACACATATAGTGAGGAAGATAAAATGGGGAGACAAAGAAACAACCCTCAAATTACGGAAAAGAAGGAATCTCCAGAAAAAGAACTAAATGAAATGGAGGCAAGCAACCTATCTGACAGAGTTCAAAGCAATGGTTATAAAGATACTTAAGGAACTTAGTACAAATTATAAAAGCATGAAAAAGGAAAGAGAAACCATGAACAAGAACCAGACGGAAATGAGGAGTGATGTATCTGACATCAAGAACACAATGGAAGGCATTAAAAGGAAATTGGATGAAGCAGAGGACAGAATAGGCAATTGAGATGGAAAGGTAGAAATAAATACCCAAATAGAGCAGCAAATAGAAAAAAAGAATTAAAAAGCAGGAAGATAGCTAAAGGGAGCTTTGGGACAACATGAAACTTAACAATATCAGCATTATAGAAATACCAGAAGGGGAAGAGGGAGAGCAAGAAACAGAGAACATGTTTAAAGAAATAATGACAAAAAACTTCCCCAACCTAGTGAAGAAAATGTCACATAAGTTCAGGAGGCACAGAGAGTCCCAATCAAGATGAACCAAAAGAGACCTACACCTAGAGCCACATTTAATCATAATTAAAATGGCAAATGTTAAAGACAATGAAAGAATCTTAAAGTCATCAGAGACAGAAAATTACCTACAAGGAATTTCTTATTATAATGTCAGCTGACTTCTCATTAGAAACACTTCAGGCCAGAAGGGAGTGGCATGAAGTAATCAAAGTTATTAAAAGCAAGGGCCTAAATCCAAAAGTTCTGTATCCAGCAGTGCTATCATTAATATTGAAGGAGAAATTAAAAGCTTTCCAGACAAAGAAAGGTTAAAAGTGTTGATTACCACCACACCAGCAATGCAAGAAATATTAGACTGCTTTAAGAGGAAGAAGAAAAGAAGAGAGAGAAGATCATAGGCATAAACAAAATAAAAATGGCAATAAATAAATGCCTATCAATAATAACCTTAAATGTAAATAGATTAAATGCTCCAGTCAAAAGATACAGAGTACCTGAATGGATAAGAAAATAGGACCCATATATATATATTGTCTACAAGAGACCCACCTCAGAACAAAAGATTCACACAGATTGAGAATAAAAAGATGGAAAAATATATTCTATGGGAAGAGAAAGGAAAATAAAAATGTGGTTAACAATACTCATAACAGACAAAATAGACTTCATAACAAAGGCCATAACAAGAGACAAAGAGGCCACTACATAATGCTAAATTGATTGATTCAATAAAAAATATGACTTATGGAGAAAAAAAGATGGCAACTGGCAGGAAGGTAGTGAGAGAGAGAGTATGAGTGAGGAACCCATAGAGGAGAGTGTAGACGTGTGTGGTGTGTGTGTGTGTATGAGCTAGGGTCAGTTAGATTCTGCAGCTCTTCCAAGGGGCTGCATAACCGGGCAATCCTAGACGGCGGAGCCCCGCGCACAAAGCGGACACTTCTCGGCGGCTGGTGCGGAAGCGGAGACCACGTCATCCTGAGAAACAGAGCTGCCTGAGACTCGAATCCTGGCTTCTGACACAAACCAGGACCCTGCAGCCACTGGGGACAGAGAACTGCTATCACAGCTTCAGACCAACAAACAACAAGAATCCAGACTTCCTAGCAGATTTCCATGACTCAAAGTGCCTATCCCCCTCCCCGCAGGTGCGCGGATAGCAGGATAGCGCCATAGTAACTAATAGACCCGCCCCTCTCCCAAGCTGCAGAGCGCCCTCAGCCTCGTGATAGTGCCAAAGTAACTGATAGAGCCGCCCCTCGCCCAAGCTGCAGAAATTTGCACAGGGACGCGTTCCCCCTTAGAGAATTTGGCGCACGGGACAGAAGCAGCTCACCTTCAGGGAAATCTGTCAGTGCGCACAGAGGGCTCCCCTTCGGGGAATTTGGGGGAATTTGGCTTGTGGGTCACAGCTCCCCTTCGGAGAATCTTAGAGCGTGCACAGAGGGGCTTCCCTTGGGGAATTTGGCTTGCAGGACGGACTCCGCCCCCCTTCGGGGAATCTGGGAGAGTGCACGGAGGCAGCTCACCTTCAGGGATTTGAGAAGGTGCGCCCTAGCCGGTTTGGCTCAGTAGAGAGAGCACACACAGGACACAGCTCCACTTCAGGGAATTTGGCACGCCGGACACAGCTGACTGGGATCGCTGCCTCACAGCGCATTCACACTAAAAGCCAGCGACCCCAACTGTTGGTGCATGCACACACAGGGACCCTGATTCTTAACGAGAAACCGTGTGGTGCAGACAGGGCCCCGGATTCTAACTGTGCACACGAGACCACACGGAACACTGGGGACACTGACCCTGAGCAAGTCTGGTTCCCACCAACCAAAGGCAGCCACACGTCCTAGTGTCAGAGCACTTCAGTGAAACTCGGGTGGAGTGAAATCCCCACAGCACACGGCCCAGGTCCATGCAAACAGAAGCCTGAGCTTTCTGGTGATAGCCAGAATGGGGAAACGAAACAACTCACAGAGGAAAGAAAATGTGGAATCGCCAAGAAAGGAAATTAGTGAAACTGAAGCTTGCAACATGACCGAAAAGGAATTCAGAGTAATGGTGTGGAATTTATACATCAGATGGATGAGAAAATCAACAACTTATGCAAGAATCAGGAAGAAATGAAAAGTGATATAGCTACAATCAAAAACACCATGGAAAGTTTCAACAGTAGACTACAAGAAGCAGAGGACCGAATTAGTGAGTTAGAAGATCAGGTACAGAAACAAGTTCAATCTGAACATCAATTGGAGAAAAAAATCAAAAAGCAGGAGGAAAGCCTAAGGGAGCTTCGGGACAACATGAAACGAAGTAACATGCGTATAATAGGGCTGCCAGAAGGACAAGAAGAGCAGCAGGGATTAGAAAATCTCTTTGAAGAAATAATGACAGAAAACTTCCCAGATATCGGAAAGATAAAAGTTACGCAAGAACAGAGAGTCCCAAGCAGGATCAACCCCAAAAGACCCACACCAAGACATGTCATAATTTCAATGGCAAATATAAATGATAAAGAGAGAATCTTAAAGGCAGCAAGAGAGAGACAGAGAGTTACCTACAAAGGAACACCCATCAGATTGTCAAATGATTACTCAACAGAAACACAACAAGCTAGAAGTGAATGGAAGGAGGTATACAAAGTGTTGCAAAGCAAAGGACTGAATACTATATCCTAAGAATACTATATCCAGCAAGACTATCAATCAAAATTGAAGGGGAAATTAGGAGCTTCGCAGACAAAAAAAGATTCTGGGAGTTTATCACCACCAAAGCAGCAATGCAAGAATTGCTAAAGGGAATACTGTAAAAAGAAGAAATAAACAGGTAAGATGGAATACAGACACAAAAATAGATATGATTACAAACAAATACCTTTCAGTAATAACTTTAAATGTAAACGGACTAAATGCTCCAATCAAGATATCAAGTGGCTGAATGGATAAAAAAAAACATGACCCATATATATGCTGTCTACAAGAGACCATCTCAGAACAAGAGATTCACACAGATTGAAAGTGAAGGGATGGAAAAATATCTTTCAGGCAAATGGAAATGAAAAAAAAGGTGGGGTAGCAATACTTATATCTGACAAAATAGACCTCAAAGTCAATGCCATAACAAGAGATAAGGAAGGCCACTTCATAATACTAAAGGGAGAAATCCAACAAGAAGAAATAATTCTGGTAAACATATACGCTCCCAATATAGGAGCACCCAAATACATAAAAAAAACTCCTGGAGGATATCAAGGGACAGATTAATAGCAATACAATCATAGTAGGAGACTTTAATACCCCACTATCACCATGGGACAAATCCTCTAAACAAAAAATCAACAAAGAAACAGCAATCCTAAATGTCTCACTAGACCAGATGGAATTAATTGACATCTTCAGAACATTTCACCCCAAAGTCACAGAATATACATTCTTCTCAAGTGCACATGGGTCATTTTCAAAGATACACCATATGCTGGGTCACAGGCAAAGTCTCTTCAAATTCAAGAAGATAGAAATTATATCAAGCATCTTCTCAGATCACAGTGGCATGAAACTGGAACTCAACTACAATAAATACAATCCAAAGAAATCAAACACATGGAGAGTAAATAGCATGCTATTAAACAAGGACTGGGTTACCAGAGAGATCAAGGAAGAAATAAAAAACATCATGGCAACAAATGACAATGAAAACACAACAATCCAAAATCTATGGGACACAGAGAAAGCAGTCTTGAGTGGGAAGGTCATAGCTCTACAAGCCTATTGCAAAAAACAAGAAACAATGGTAATAAATTACCTAACGCTACAACTCAAAGAGCTAGAAAAAGAGCAGCAAGAAAAGCCCAGTGTAACCAGAAGGAAGGAAATAAGAAAGATCAGAGCGGAGATAAATGACATAGAGACCAAAGAAACAATACAAAAGATCAACAAAACCAAGAGCTAGTTCTTTGAAAGGATAAACAAGATTGATGGACCTCTAGCTAGGCTCACCAAGAAGCAAACAGCGAGGACCCAAATAAACAAAATCAGAAATGAAAAGGTGAAATAACAATAGACCCCGCTGAGATACAAAGGATTGTTACAAAATATTACGAACAACTCTATTCCAACAAACTGGACAACCTGGAGGAAATGGACATATTCCTAGAAAAATACAACCTTCCAAAAATCAATCAAGAAGAATCTCAACAGCTCAATAGGCCAATAACTATGGACGAAATTGAAGCAGTCATCAAAAAGCTTCCGGCAAACAAAAGCCCGGGGCCTGACGGCTTCACAGGAGAGTTTTACCAAACATTCAAGGAAAAACTAAAACCTATCCTCCTCAGACTATTCCAAAAACTTCAAGAGGAAGGAATGCTTTCAAGCTACTTCTATGAAGCCAGCATCACCCTAATACCAAAACCAGATAAAGACAACACAATGAAAGAGAATTACAGACCAATATCCCTCATGAACATAGATGCCAAAATCCTCAACAAAATTCTAGCAAATCGGCTCCAGCAGTACCTCAGAAAGATCATACACCATGACCAAGAAGGATTTATCCCAGGAATGCAAGGATGGTACCATATCCGCAAATCAATAAACGTGATTCATGACATTAACAAACTGAGAGATAAAAATCACATAGTCATATCAATTGATGCAGAAAAAGCATTTGATAAAATCCAACACCCTTTCTTGATAAAAACTCTCAACAAGGTGGGTATAGAAGGCTCATACCTCAACATAATAAAAGCTATATATGATAAACCCACAGCAAACATCATACTCAATGGACAAAAACTAAAAATATTTCCCCTAAGAACAGGAACAAGACAGGGATGCCCACTCTCAACACTCCTGTTTGACATAGTACTGGAAGTATTAGCCATTGCAATTAGACAAGAAGAAGAAATAAAAGGCATCCAAATTGGAAAAGAACAATAAAGCTGTCTTTATTTGCAGACGACATGATATTGTACATAAAAAGTCCAAAAGACTCCATCAAAAAACTAATAGACTTAATAAATGAATTCGGCAATGTAGCAGGATACAAAATTAATTCCAAGAAATCTATGCCCTTTCTATACACCAATAGTGAAATTACAGAAAGAGAGAGTAAAAAAGCAATCCCATTTACCATCGCACCAAAAAAATTAAGATACTTAGGAATAAACTTCACTAAGGAGGTAAATGACCTATACGCGGAAAACTACAGGACACTGAAAAAAGAGATAGAGGAAGATGTAAACAGATGGAAGAACATACCATGTTCATGGATTGGTAGAATCAACATCATTAAAATGTCCATACTACCCAAAGCAATATATAGGTTCAATGCACTCCCCATCAAAATACCAACACTATATTTCACAGACCTTGAAAGAACTCTCCAAAAATTCATCTGGAATGAAAAAAGACCCCTAATAGCCACAGTAATCCTGAGAAAGAAGAATAAAGTCGGAGTGATCTCAATACCAGATTTCAAGCTGTATTACAAAGCCACTGTTCTCAAAACAGGCTAGTACTGGCACAAGAACACACATAGAGATCAATGGAACAGAATAGAGAATCCAGATATTGATGCAAACCACTATGCTCAATTAATATTTGACAAAGGAGGCATGAACATACAATGGAAAAAAGACAGTCTCTTCAATAAATGGTGTTGGGAAAATTGGACAGATACCTGCAAAAAAATGAAACCAGATCACCAACTTACGCCATACACAAAAATAAACTCAAAATAGATACAGGACTTAAACATAAGACGGGAAACCATAAAAATACTAGAGGAATCCACAGGCAGCAAAATCTCAGACATATGCCAAAAGAACTTCTTCACCAATACTGCCCCTAGGGCAATGGAAGCTATAAAGAAAATAAAGAAATGGGACTACATCAAAATAAAAAGCTTTTTTACAGCAAAAGAAACTATCAACAAAACAACAAGAAAGCCCACTGCATGGGAGAACATATTTGCAAATGGCATCACTGATAAAGGTTTAATCTCCAACATCTACAGGCAGCTTATACAACTTAATAAAAGGAAGATAAATGATCCAATAAAAAAAAATGGGCAACGGACCTAAATAGAATCTTTTCCAAAGAAGACAGAAGGAAGGCCAAGAGACACATGAAAACATGCTCAACGTCACTAATTATCCAAGAGATGCAAATCGAAACAACAATGCGGTACCATCTCACACCTGTCAGAATGGCTATCATCAACAAATCAACAAAAGACAAGTGTTGGCGAGGATGCGGAGAAAAAGGAACCCTCGTGCACTGCTGGTGGGAATGCAGACTGGTGCAGCCACTATGGAGAACAGTATGGAGTTTCCTCAAAAAACTGAAAATAGAACTTCCATTTGACCCAGTAATCCCACTCCTAGGAATATATCCTAAGAAACTGGGAACACCAATAAGAAAGGATATATGCACCCCTATGTTCATAGCAGCACAATTTACAATAGCTAAGATCTGGAAACAGCCTAGGTGCCCATCAGCAGATGACTGGATCAGAAAACTACGGTACACCTACACAATGGAATATTACGCTGCCATAAGAAAGAAGGAATTCTTACCATTTGCAGCAACCTGGGTGAATTGGAGAACATTATGTTAAGAGAAATAAGCCAGTCAATGAAAGAAAAATACCACATGATCTCACTCATTTATGGAAATAAAGAACATTAAAACTTGAACAAAAAGATAGATACAGAGGCAGTAAAGCATCAAACAGTCTGTCAAATTACAGCAGGAAGGTTAGGGAGAGGTGGGGAAGATAAGAGATCAATCAAAGGACTTGTATGCATGCATATAAGCATAACCAATGGACGCAAAACTCTGGGGGGTGAGGGCATATATGGGAGTGGGGTGGGGGGGGGCAATGGTAAGATATGTACACATATAATACCTTAATAAACAAATTGAAAAAAAATATGACTTATAAACATATATGTACACAATATAGGAGCAACCAAGTTCATAAAAAAAGCTTTTGATAGACTTTAAGGGAGAGATTAACAGCAATACAGTCGTAGCAGGGGATTTAACACACTACTGAAATCACTTGATAGATCTTCCATACAAAAAATTAATAAGGAAACAGAGGCCTTAAATGACACACTAGATCAGAAATATCTAACTGATATTTACAGAACATTTTACCCCAATGCAAATGAATATACATTCTTATTGAGCACACATGGTGCTTTGTCAAAGATAGACCACATGTTAGGATGAAACACAAGCCCATACAAATTAAGAAAGTTGATATAATACCAAGCATCTTCTTGGGACACAATGAAATGAAGATAGATATCAACTATAAAAAACAAACAAACAAACAAAAAAAAAACAGAAACCAAAACACTCAAATACATGGAGGCTAAGCAGTATGTAATTAAACAATGAATGGGTTATCAATGACATCAAGCAATAAATCAAAAACTTCCTAGAAACCAATAAAAATGAATACACAACCACTGAAAACCTATGAGACATGGTGAAAGCAATCCTGAGAGGAAAGTTCATAGCATTACAGGCTTACCTTAAGAAACAAAAAAGCAACAATAAACCATCTAACCCTATAACTAAATGAATTAGAAAGAGAACAGTAAGAAAAGAAAATAGAAGGAAGGAAATAATAAAGGTCAGAGTGGAAATAAATGATATAGAAACTAGAGGGAAAAAAAACAGCACAAAGGATCAATGAGTCCTAGAGCTGGTTCTTTGAAAAGATAAATAAGATTGATGAATCCCTAGCCAGACTAATTAAAAAACAGAGAGGACCCAAATAAATAAAATCAAAAAAATGAAAGCGGTATTATAACAACAGACATCACAGAAATACAAAGGATTATAAGCAAATATTATAAACAACTATATGTCAACAAACTGGACAACCTGAGTGAAATGGACAAATTCCTAGAAACATATGATCTTCTCAAACTCAATCAGGAAGAATTATAAAACCTGAGTAGGCTAATAACCTGAAATTGAAGCAGTAATAAAAAAATTTCCAACAAATAAAAGTCTGGACTAGATGGACTTACAAGAGAATTTTGCCAAACATTTCAAAAAGAACTAATGCATATTCTCCTCAAACTATTCCAAAAAATTCAAGAGGAAGAAACACTTACAAGCTCTTTCTATGAAGCCAGCATTTCCTTAATTCCAAAACCAGATACTCTACAAAGAAAGAGAATTATAGGCCAACATCCCTGATGAACACAGATGCAAAAATCCTAAGCAAAATATAAGCAAATGGATACAACAATATATTAAAATGATAATATGCCATGATCAAGTGGGATTTATTCTGGAGGTGCAAGGCCGGTATAATATTCACAAATCAATAAATGTGATACATTACATAATCTATACATTGTCCCTGGGCTATACAAGACCAGTGAAATCAATTGGTCTGGTCCTGCCAGAGTATTAGGGGTGTTTTAAATAAATGTTTGACCAAATATAGGCTCATTTATGATAATTTTAAGAGGATAATTTTGTATAGCCCTAAATGATGTTGTAAATATCCAAATGACCTTGGCAGAAAAAAAGGTTCCCCAGCCCTGCTCTAAATAAAGCTTTGAAAATGTCTCTATTTGACAATGATACGGCATTTATAGTTGCATGCAGACATCAGAGAGAGTTTCAGCCCAAAACAAGGCGATTGCATAATTAGGAGTGAAGGCTAATGCTCTAGATTTTATAATTTCCTGTCTGTTTTCACCTAGAAGAATATAACTGGGGGGTAGTCCCAATATATCAACCTCACATTTAGGACTCCATAGAGAAGCAGGTCTTCTAGGTCATTATGGAGTACTGGAAACTGTGCAGGAAAAAAATTTTTTTTTTCTCATCAATCCTATACTGAGCATCAATACTGCTATCAGTGAGTCCTGTTAAAATTTTGTTTCTTTACATACAAGTTTATCTACTGAAAGGAAAAAAAAAGAGTGAGGAAATGGAGAAGGTAAAACAGTAAAAAAATAAATGTGTTCTTTTGTAAAACCCTAGTAACCAAGAAAAACACAAGTTCATTTTAAAAAATCTTAAAATCTATTCTGTATGTTAGGGTTGTTTAACTAATGGAACAAATGATGATGGATTCCAAGATGGCTTCAGAGTAGGTTAAAATGATACTGATCTGTTCTTGGTGCCAAAGTGAATATATAGTTAAATTTTAGAGCAAGTAATTTTAATAATCAACTGAAGATTAGCTGAATTGAAATAACCAAGGTTTTACAGAAGAAGCCACATAGAGACTTGTAAAAAGAACAGGGACCTGGGACTAGCCCTCACACCCACATGGGGTGGCTGAGAAGACACAAAAACATCTTGCCTACCAAACTCCCTACTAAGAGTAGTATGGAATCTCAACTCCAAAAGGGGATCCCCAACCCAGAGCAACAGGGATAGTAAGAAGAGCTCACATTAAATTTGGTTGTGAAAGTCAATATGGATTTAGTTTGCCTGAAAAAAGAAGATAATCTGCTAGAGACCCAGACACCACCTTCCCAGGGTCAAACACTTTTACTGTTATAGCACCAGCCTGGGAAAGGTACTGCCCACTCCAACTACTGACAACATCACCCTCCTGAGCTCATCTTGTAAAATGGTCTACTGGCTGCACTAAACAGTGACCTTTGGAAATCTTTTCTGAAGATGCTACTGACAGAGACTCAGACACAGATTAAGCTATATTGGTTTAAAAGAAATATTCTTAGCATAGCTGGTGCCACCATAACCACATGTTGAATAACTTGGACTTCCCTTCATCTCTCATGGTATTGCTCCACTGAGTTAAGTCCCACAGCAAAATCAGAGTTCCATGCTAAGCTGGGATATTTGGAGAGTGGCTCTTGGGGAGGCCTTGTTTGATAGACAAATGGAGGCTGGGTTGTATGGTTATTTCACTGGGGGTGGGAGTGGAAGGTGGGGTGGATTACTCCCAATCCCCTGCAAACTAAGCCCTTAATGGGAAATTCATATAGCCTGACTTTTAAGAGTATTACAGATGTTCTCCCTTTTCCCCTCATAGACTCCCTCTACCCTGCATCCATCTCCTTCCCAGTCATTCAGGACACTATTGTCTGTGTCCATGGGTTATTCATATTTGCATATAAGTTCTTTGGTTAATCTCTTCCCACCATTGTCTCTGGTTTTATTTCATTCTTCAGTTTATTTTGTTCATTAGATTCCAAATATAATTGAGATCATGAGATACTAATCTTTCTGTGACTGCCTTATTTCACTCAGCATAACACTCTCCAGGTCTCTCCATGATATATCTATGGGAAAGAGATCCTTCTTTCTTACAGCTGTGTAGTATTCTATGGTGTAAATGTTTTCTGTTTTTTTTTTTACACCATGCCTTTTTTATCTGCTCATCTACCAATATACATTTGGGCTGTTTCCAGGTCTTAGCTACTATAAATAGTGCTACTATGAACATAGGGGTGCATTGTATTATATCTGATTCATTTTGAGATTCTTAGTATATATTCCTAAAAGTGGAATCATTGGACAAATGGCAGTTCCATTTTTAATTTTTTAAGGAAATTCCATAGTGTTTTCCGTACAGCCTGCACCAGTCTGCATTCCCACCAGTGTACTAGGATTCCTTTTTCTTCACATTCTTGCCAGCTCTTGCTATTTGTTGATTTATTGATGGTAGCCATTCTGACAGGGGTGAGATGATATTTAATTGTCATTTTAATTTACATCTCTCAATGATTAGTGACATTGAACAGTTTTCCATATGTCTCTTGGCTATTTGTATGTCCAATTTGGAAAAGTGTCTATTTAGGTTTTCTGCCCACTTTTTTTTCTTTTTATTTATTTAGTAAATTTATTGGGATGACATTAGTTAACATGAACACACAAGTTTCAGGTGTAGGTTTCTATATTATAAGAACTGTATATTGTACAATGTGCCTACCACTCAAAGACAAATATTCTGTCACCAAATATTCTTTGTTACAGCAGTGTAGTATTCCATAGTATAAATGTACCACATTTTTTAATCTACTCATCTGCTGATGGGCACTTAGGCTGTTTCCAAACTTTACTGGTTACTATTGTAAATTGTGCTGCTATTAAAATAGTGGTGCATATATTCTTCCAGATGAGTATTTTTTTGTTTTTTGGGTATGTTCCTCAAAGGTGGATTGCTGAGTCAATTGGGAGTTCCATTTTTAATATTTTGAGGAAACTCCATACAGTTTTTCACAGAGACTGCACCAGTCAGCATTTCTACAAGCAGTGAACTATGGTTCCTTTTTCTCCACATCCTTGCCAGCACTTATCATTTGTTGACTTGTTGTTGATAGCCATTCTGACAGGTTGAGGTTGCTACCACATTGTGATTGATTTGCATTTCTTAGGTGATTAGTGACTTTGAGCATTTTTTATATGTCTCTTGGCCTTCTGTATGATTGGATTACCTTTGTTTTGTTAAGTTGTATCAGTACCCTAGAAATTTTGGAGATTAAACTTTTATCAGAGATAATATTGGCAACTATGTTCTCCCATGCAGTGGGCTTTCTTGTTTTGTTGATGGTTTCTTTTGCTGTGCAAAAGCTTTTTATTATGATGTACTCCCATTTGTTTGCTAGTATTTTCTCCTTAGTTTCCCTAAGAGCTGTATCAGCAAAGATATTGAAACAAAATATGCCTGATATTTTTGCTATGGACTCTTCTAAGATTTTTGTGGATTTTCATCTAATGTTTAATTTGTTTATCCATTTTGAGTTTATTTTTCTATATGGTGTAAGTTGGTGATCTAGTTTAATTTTTCTATTGATTAAGGTATTACATATGAGTCTTTATCCCCCCATTGCCCCCCACACTAGCCTGCTCGTGCCCTCACTCCCCTAGTGTCATTGTTTTTTTGCATGTATGTGACCAGTTTGCCCCATCATTGCTTTTGCTATCCTTTTTTCAAAATATTAGTTTTGAGCATCTTTTACTTCCTTAGCCTGCTCCACTGCTGGTTAGGCTCATTCAAGTCCTTTGGTTGCCCTCAGTACCCTTGATATCATTGTTTTTGTGAGCCCTCCAACTTTGTATTGCTTCTTTATGGTCAGCATTGCTGCAGTGGCTATCCTGGGGTCTTTATCGTGCCCATGTGAATTGTTGGAGAGTTTTTTAGTGTCATGCCAGTTTTTTGCATGTATCGGACCAGTTTTCCAAACATCATTTATTGAAGAGACTGTCCTGACTCCATTGTATGCTTTTGCCTCCTTTGTCAAATATTAATTGAGCATAACAGCTTAGGTAGATTTCTGGGTTCTCCATTTTGTTCCATTGGTCTATATGTCCATTCTGTGTCAGTACCAGGCAATTTTGAGAACAGTGGCTTTGTAATATAGCTTTATATCTGGTATTGTGAGCCCTCCAACTTTGGGGTTCTTTCTCAGCATTGCTGCAGCTATCCAGGGTCTTTATTTATTTCATATGAATTGTTGGAGAGTTTGTTCTAGGTCTTTGAAATATGCCATTGGTATTTTAATGGGGATTGCATTGAATCTATAAATTGCTTTGTTTAGTACAGACATTTTAATGATGCTACCAACCTATGAACACAGGTATATTCTTCCATTGTTTATGTCCTCCTCTATCTCTTTTTTCAATGTCCTGTAGTTTTCTGAGTACAGATCTTTTACCTCCTTAGTTAAGTCTATTCCTAGGTATCTTAATTTTTTGGTGCAATGGTAAATAGGATTTTTTTTATCGTTTCTCTTTCTGTGAGTTCATTATTGGTGAATAAAATAAGCCATAGATTTCTGGGTGTTAATTTTGTATCCTGCTATCTTGCCGAATTCATTTATTAAGTGTAGCAGGGTTTTTTTTATGGAATCTCGAATTTTCCATGTAGAATATCATGTCATCTGCAAATAATGACAGTTATACTTCTTCTTTTCCAATTTGAATACCTTCTATTTCTCCTTCTTGTCTGTCACTATGGCTATCACTTCCAGTACTATGTCAACAGGAGTGGTGAAAGTGGGCATCCCTGTCTTGTTCTTGTTCTTAGGGAATTTGTTTTAAGTTTTCACATTAAGTGTGATATTGGCTTAAGTTTGTCAATAAGGCTTTTATTGTGTTGTAGTATAATCCCTCTAAGCCCACTATGAAAGATTTTTTTATCAAAAAAGGGTGTTGGATTTTGTCAGATGCTTTTTCTGCATCAATTGATATAACTATGTGATTTTTGTCTCTTAATTTTTTTATGTGATGTATCATGTTTATTGATTTGCAGATGTACCAGCCTTGCTCCCAGAATAAATCCCACTTGTTAATGGTATATGATCTTCCTAATGTAATGCTGGATTCAATTTGTTAGAATTTTGTTCAGGATTTTAGCATCTATGTTCATCAGGGATATTGGCCTGTAATTCTTTCTTTGTGGTGTCTTTATCTGGTTTTGGAATTAAGGTAATGCTGGCTTCATGGAAAGAGCTTGGAAGTGTGCCTTCCTCTTGAATTTTTTTTGGAATAATCTCAGGAGGATAGGTTTTAGTTATTCTTTGAATGTTTGGCAAAACTGCCCGTGAAGCCATCTTGACTGGACTTTTGTTTGATGGAAGACCTTTATTACAGTTTCAATTTCATCATTAGTTATTTGCCTATTCCATTTTTTTTATTCTTTCTTCTTGAGTTTTGAAAGCTTGTATTTTTCTAAGAATAAGTCTATTTCATCTAGGTTGTCCAGCTTGTTGGTACAGTATTTTTTTTTTTTTACAATCCTTTGTATTTCTGTGGGTTCTGTTGTTACTTCAACTCTTTCATTTCTGATTTTCTTTATCTGGGTTCTTTCTCTTTGTGAGCCTGGATAGAGGTTCATCAATCTTGTTTATCCTTTCAAAGAACCAGCTCTTGGTTCTATTGATCTTATGTACTGCTTTTTTTTGTCTCTATGTCATTTATTTCTGCTATGATCTTTAATATCGCCTTCCTTCTGGATACTGTGGGCTTTTCTTGTTGCTCTCTTTCTAATTCTTTTAGTTGCAAGGTTAGATAATTTATTACCATTTTTTTTCTTTTTTTTGAGCTAGGCCTGTAGAACTATGAAATGTCCTCTCAGAACTGCTTTCACTGTGTCCCATAGATTTTGAATTGTTGTGTTTTCCCATCTTTGTTCCCAGGATGCTTTTTATGGTAACCAATGATTGTTTAATAGTATGCTTTTTAGTCTCCAAGTGTTTTATTTTTTCATTACGTTTATTGTAGTTGATTTCTTATTTTATGCCATTGTGATCTGAGAAGATGCTTGTTATGATTTCTATCTTCTTGAATTTAAAGAGATTATGCCTGTGTCCCACTTTGTGGTCTATCTTTGAAAATATACTGTGAGCAATTGAGAAGAATGCATGTTCAGTAGCTTTGGGGTGAAATATTCTGAAGATGTCAATTAATTCCATTTGATCTAGTGAGTCATTTAGGATTGCTGTTTCTTTGCTGATTTTTTTTTTAGAGGATATATCTAGTGATGTCAATGGGGTATTAAAGTCCCCAACAATGGTTGTATTGTTGTTGATCTCTCTGTTGATATCTTCCAGAAGTTTTTATGTATTTGGGTGTTCCTGCATTGGATGCATATATGTTTACCAGAGTTATATCCTCTTGTTCTATCAATCACTTTAGTATTATGAAGTTGCCCTCTTTCTATTGTTATGGCCTTCACTTTGAGTTCTATTTTGTCATATGTAAGTATTGCTACCCCATCCCTTCACTATCAGTCTGTGTGAGTCCTTTTTTCTGAGGTGTGTCTCTGGTAGACAAAAAATATATGGGTCATGTTATCTTATCCATTCAGCTACCCTGTGACTTTTGATTGGAGAATTTAATCCATTTTCATATAAGGTTATTATTGACTAGAGGCCTGGTGCATAAAATTTGTGCACAGGGGTGGGGGATGTCCCTCAGCCCAACGTGCACCGTCTCTAATCTGGGATCCCGCAGGGATGTACAACTGCCCATTTAGGCCCGATCCCGGTGGTGGGATCGGGCCTAAACGGGCAGTCGGACATTCCTCTCACAATCCAGGACTGCTGGCTCCCAACCACTTGCCTGCCTGCCTGCCTGCCTGCCTGATTACCCCTAACTGCTTCTGCCTGCCAGTCTGATCACCCCCTAACCACGCCCCTGCCAGCCTGATCGACACCTAATGGCTTCCTTGCCAGCGTGATTGCCCCTAACTGCCCTCCCTGCAGGCCTGGTCCCCCCAACTGCCCTTCCCTGCCAGCCTGGGTCCCCCCCAACTGTCCTCCCCTGCAGGCCTGGTCATCCCAAACTGCACTCACCTCCTGACCTGATCACCCACAACTACCCTCCCCTGCCGTCCATCATGTGGTGGCCATCTTGTGTCCACATGGGGTGGCCATCTTTGACCACATGGGGGCAGCCATCTTGTGTGTTGCAGTGAACAGTCAATTTGCATATTACCTCTTTATTATATAGGATAGGTACCTGTTTGTCGCCATTGTAATTTTTTTATGCCTGTAGTCCTTCTTCCTTTTCTATGTCTTCTTTTTACAGCAATCCATTTGATAGCAATAAACTCCATTATCCCTTTTTTGTTTGTGAAGCTACTGACTTCACCTTAAATTTTGAATGATAGCCTTGCTGGGTATAGTATTCTTGGTTTCAGACCCTTGTTTTGCATCACTTTGTATATTTCATTACTTTCCCTTCTGGTCTGATGTGTGATTATTGAGAAATCAGTTGATAGTCTAATGCTAGATCCCTTGTAGGTAACTTACAGTCTCTGCCTGGTAGCCTTTAAGATTCTTACTTTGTCATTGATGTTTGCCAATTTAATTATGATGTGTCTTGGTGTCGGTCCTTTTGGGCTCATCTTGTTTGGGACTCTGTGTGCTTCTTGAACTTGTGTGAGTGTTTTCTTACCAAAATCAGGGAAGTATTTTTTATTTTTTTAAACAGGTTTACTACTCCTTGGTCAGTTTCCTCTTCTTCTGGCGCCTCTATTATGCAGATGTAGTTTTGTTTCATGTTGTCCCAAAGCTCCCTTAGACTCTCCTCCTGCTTTTTAATTTTTGGGTGTTTTTTGTACCTTGTCTTCTAACTTGCTAATGTGGTGTTCAGCTTCTTCTTGTCTACTGTTGATACTTTCCATTGTGTTCTTTATTGCAACCATGTCATTCTTCATCTCCTCTTGCTTCTACTTCATTTCCTCTTGATTCTTATACAATTAGTTGAATTTGTCTTCCATCCTTTTCAGCATCCTTATAACCATTGCTCTGAATTCTTTCTCTGACAAATTGCTTGTCTCCATATTGTTTATTTCCTTTTCTGGTGATACCTCCTTTTCTTTTGTATAAGGCTTATATCTTTGTCTCCTCATTTTTGCTATTCTTTTGTGGTTGTTTCTATGTATTAGATAAAACTTCTATATCACCCAAATTTCTTGGGGTTTGTCTTATATAGTTGATGTTTTCTGAGACCCAGTTGTGCAATCTATCAAGTATTTTGGGCTGGGTATTCTAGGGATGCCCCCTGGTTGGGATATTTGGGTTCCTGGGGTATACTTGGATCTTGAGTGTTATTGTCCCATTTGTGAATGGAGTCTCCTCTGAGGGTGTATGGTTATGTGGCTCACTCTCTACCATGTTGAGCTAACAACAAAATATAACTTGACAAGACATGACACAAAGGAACAAAACACGAATGTACTCACGACATCGATAACCCCAATAAAAGTGACAACCAAAAAAAAAAAAAAAAAAAGAATTAGGAGAGAAAAAAAAAGAGCAAAAATGATATTGAGAAAAGGAAAAAATGTAAGAGAGAAAAGAAAAAAGAGGGGAGAAAAGTATATCCTATGTAATAAAAGCCTAATATGCAAATAGACTGAAGGGTGGAACAACTGGTGGAACAACTGGTTGCTATGATGCCCACTGACCACCAAGAGTCAGACGCTCAACACAGGAGCTGACCTGAGACCACAGGCCCCAGGTCAGCCTAGGAGGATGCCACACGGGGCTCCCCCAATTGCTCTGCCAGTTGACCCACAGAGGGAGGTGATTGGTGGCAGCAGTGGGGGCAGGGCTGGCCAGCAAGCAGGCGGTGGTGGGAGGTGGGGCCGGCAAGTTGGTGCTTCCAGGACAGCCAAGGTGGGTGCCAGTGGGGGACCCCAATCACCCTGCCAGTTGCCTCACAGATAGGCCCTCATCACTGCCCAGGCCTAGGGACAATACCCATGCATGAATATCATGCACCAGGCCTCTAGTATATACATATATGGGTTGAAAACACCATAAACCAAATACATAAATCAAAACATGCAAACAACAAATACCCAGAAAAAGTAGGGGACAGAATCTGTAAAGGCAGAGCTTATATACAGAAAGTACGGTTAAGGAATTGAATGAATAGGGGAAGGGCCTGAGCTCAGTGTATAGGAGGGTGAAAGAGAATGAGTGCATAAGAAGAAGAAAAAAGTAATAAACAAAAAGATAAAACAAAACAATTTTAAATTTATCTATATATTCATCTATTTTGGGGAAAGGGCCTAAACGGGCAGTCGGACATCCCTCTCACAATTCAGGACTACTGGCTCCCAACCACTCACCTGCTGGCCTGCTTATTGCCCCTAACCGCTTCTGCCTGCCAGCCTGATCACCCCCTAACCACTCCCCTGACAGCCTGGTCACCCCTAACTGCCCTCCCCTGCAGGCTTGGTTGCCCTCCCCTGGAGGCCTGATCGCCCCCAACTGCCCTCCCCTGCAAGCCTAGTCCCTCTCAACTGCCCTCCCCTGCAAGCCTGATCTCCCACAACTGCCCTCCCCTGCTGGCCATCTTGTGGCAGCCATCTTGTGTCCAAATGGGGGTGGCCATCTTTGACCACATGGGGGTGGCCATCTTGTGTGTTGGAGTGATGATAAATTTGCATATTACCTCTTTATTATATAGGATTCTTTCTCTTTTTTCAATGCCCTGTACTTTTCTGAGTACCTCCTTACTTAATATTATTCCTAGGTATCTTAATTTCTTTGCTGCAATGGTAAATGGGATTATTTTTAGTTTCTCTTTATGTGAGTTCATTATCTACACTAATAAAAGAGAAACACACAAATTGACCATCACTTTGCTACGCCCACCAGCCAATCAGGAGTGAGTATGCAAATTAACCCAACAAAGATGGCAGCGGCCCTGCTCCCC
The DNA here is from genome assembly GCA_025583905.1 of Ia io. Taxonomy (NCBI): domain Eukaryota; kingdom Metazoa; phylum Chordata; class Mammalia; order Chiroptera; family Vespertilionidae; genus Ia; species Ia io. The sequence goes on from JAJQQW010000001.1 coordinate 392,614, forward strand.
AGCCGCTTCGGGCCTCTGGGAAGCATGCATGCAGGCATGGAGTGGCTGAGCAGAACAGGATGCCTGCGATGAGGGGGAGGGTTGGGTGTGGGGGCGCGGAGGGAGCTACAAGGGTGGCATTCTGCCTGGAGTGAAGACTGAAGGCGGTGGCCAGAGGTAAGGCCTGGGTCCCAGGTGCCGGAGGAAAACCGGTGCTGGCAACCAGGGGAAGGAAGGCCTATTGCATGAATCTCTTCATGCAATGGGCCTCTAGTTAGTGTATAAAATGCTATATATTTCTGGGTGTTAATTTTGTATCCTTCTATGATGCCAAATTCATTTATTAAATCTAGTAGTTTTTTGATGGGGTCTTTAGGGTTTTCTATGTATAATATGTCAGCTGAGAATAATTTTCTTTCTTCTTTTCTAATCTGGATGCTTTTCATTTCTTCTTCTTGTCTGATCACTATGGCCAGCACTTCCAGTACTATGTCAAAGTTAAAGTGGGCATCCCTGTATGTTCTTAGGGAAAAATTGTTTTAGTTTTTGCCCATTGAGTATGATGTTGGCTGTAGGTTTGTCATATAACGCTTTTATTATGTTGAGGTATGATCCTTCTACGCACACTTTGCTGAGAGTTCTTATTAAAAAAGTTTGTTGGATTTTGTCAAATGCTTTTTCTGCATCAATTGACATGATCATGTGGTTTTTGTCATTCAATTTGTTTATGTGATGTATTATATTTACTGATTTGTGGATATTGTACCAGCCTTGAATTACGGGAATAAATCCTATTTGGTCATGGTATATGATCTTTTTAATGTGTTGCCGGATGCAATTTGCTAATATTTTGTTGAGGATTTTAGCAACTATGTTCATCAGAGGTATTGGCCTGTAATTCTCTATCTTTGTGGTGTCTTTATCTAGTTTTGGGATTAGAGTAATGCTGGCTTCATAGAAAGAGCTTGAAAGTGCTCCTTCCTCTTGAATTTTTTGAAATAGCCTGAGGAGGATAGGTTTTAGCTCATCTTTGAATGCTTGGTAAAACTCTCCTTGAGAAGCCATCCAGGCCTGGGTTTTTATTTGCTTTAAGTGTTTTGAATACTACTTCAATTTCATCAGTTGTTATCAGTGTATTCAAGTATTCTGATTCTTCCTGATGCAGTTTTGGAAGGTTGTATTTTTCTGGGAATATGTCCATTTCACCTAGGTTGTCCACTTTGTTGGAATACAGTTGTTCATAGTTGCTTTGTTTTTACAATCCATAGTGTATCTGTGGGGTCAGTTTTTACTTCACCTCTTTCATTACTCTTTGGTTTATTTAGGTCCTCTCTCTTTGCTTCTTGATGTGTATGGCTAGAAGTTCATCAATCTTGTTTATCCTTTCAAAGAACCAGCTCTTCATTCTATTGATTCTTATGTACTGATTTTTTGGTCTCTGTCATTTATTTCCTCTCTGATTTTTATTGTTTCCTTTCTTCTAATTACTTTGGGCTTTTCTTGTTGCTCTCTAATTTTTAAGTTGTAGGGATAGAAAATGTTTTACCAGTTTTGTTTTATGAGGTAGACCTGAAGTGCTATGAACTGCTCTCTTAGGATTGCTTTCATTGTGTGCCATAATTTTGGATTGTTGTGTCGTCATTGTCATGTGTTTCAAGGATGTTTTCATTTCTTCATTGATCTCTTTGGTAAGCCCATCATTGTTTAATAGCATGCTATTCAGCCTGCAAGTGTTGTTTTTTATTGTTTTTATTGTAGTTGATTTATAATTTGATGCCATTGTGATCTGAGAAGATGCTTTATATGGTTTCAATCTTCCTCTTTTGTGTTCACTTAGATATTTCTGTCCTAATATGTGGTGTTTCTTTGAAAATGTCACATGCATGTAAGAAGAAAGTATATGTCATACCTCTGAAGTGAAATATTCTGAAGATGTCAATGAATTCCATCTGATTCAGTGAATCATGTAGGATCGTTGTTTCTTTTTTGATTTTTTGTCTAGAAGATTTATCTAGTGATGTCAATGGTGTATTAAAGTCACCTATTATGATTTTTTTGCTGTTGATATCTCCCTTGATAGCTTCGAGAAGTTTTTTTTATGCGTTTGTGTGCTTCTGTATTGTGTGCATATATGTTTATCAGAGTTATATCCTTTTATTTTATCTATCCCTTTAGTATTATGAAGTGACCTTCCTTATCTCTTGTTAGGGCCTTCACTTTGAGGTCTATTTTGTCAGAAATAAGTATAGCTACCACAACTTTTTTCTCATTCCCATTTGCCTGAAAAAATGTTTTTCAACCCTTAACTTTCAGTATGTGTGAGTCCTTTGTTCTGAGGTGGGTTTTTGTAGACAGCATATATATGAGTCATGTTCTCTTATCCATTCAGCCACCCGATATCTTTTTTTAAAAATCTTTATTTGTTCAGATTACAGATGTTCCTCTTCCCCCTCCCCGATAGCTCCCCTCCACTGGGTTCCCACCCAACATCCAGGCCTCCCCCCTCCCACTAACCTTGTCCATAGGTGTAAGCTCTTTGTCCAATCTCTTCCTGCAACCCCCACAACCCCTTCCCCTGGAGAATTATCAGTCTGCTCCCTTTCCATGCCCTTGATTCTATTACATTCACAAGTCTGTTCTGTTCATCAGATTTTTTATTCATTTGATTTTTAGTTTCACTTCTTGCTAGATATGTATTTGTTGTCACTTTGTTGTTCATATTTTTTACTTTTTTCTTCTTCTTCCTCTTCTTAGAAAATATCCTTCAGCATTTCATGTAATACTGGTTTGGCGGTGATGAACTCCTTTAGTTTTTTCTTCTCTGTGAAGCTCTTTATCTGACCTTCCATTCTAAATGACAGCTTTACTGGGTAGACTAATCTTGGTTGTAGGTTCTTGCTATTCATCACTTTGTATATTTCTTGCCAATCCCTTCTGGCCTGAATAGTTTCTGTTGAGAAATCAGCTGACAATCATATGGGTACACCCTTGTAGGTAATTAACTGTTTTTTCTCTTGCTGCTTTTAATATTCTCTCTTTGTCTTTTGCTCTTGGCATTTTAATTATGATATGTCCTGGTGTGGTCCTCTTTGGATTCTTTTCATTTGGGGTTCTCTGTGCTTCCTGGTCTTGTAAGTCTTTCTTTCACCAGGTAGGGAAAGTTTTCTGTCATTATTTTTTCAAATAGGTTTTCAATATCTTTCTCTCTCTCTTCTTCTGGCACCCCATAATTCAGATGTTGGTACACTTGAAGTTGTCCCAAAGGCTCCTTACACTACCTTCATATATTTGGATTCTTTTTTCTTTTCCAGTGGGGTGTTTTTTGCTTCTTCATATTTCAAATCTTTGACTTGTTATTTTGGATCCTCTTGTCTTCTGTTGGATCTCTGTATATTATTCTTTATTTCAGTCAGTGTATGCTTAATTTCTAGTTGGTCCTTTTTCATATCCTTGAGGGTCTTGCTAAATTTCTTGGAGGTTTCTAGAAGATTCTTGATTAGCCTTATAACCATGGTTCTGAACTCTATATCCAGTATTTTACTTTCATCCATTTCTTTCACTGTGACTTGTTTCTTTGTCTCCACATTTTGGTTGCTTCCCTGTGTTTGTTTCTATGTACTGGGTAACTGCTAAGTGTCCTTGAGTTGATAGAGTGGCCTTGTGTGGTTGATGTCCTATAGGGCCCAGTGGCTCGAACACGCTAGTCACCTGAGGTGGACGCTCTTGGTGCATCTCTTTGTGGGCTGTTTGCATAGTCTGTTGTAGTTAACCGTTGATTGCTGTTGGTATCACTGGGAAGAGTTGTCCGCCAGGCCAATTGGCTGTGATAACCCGCTGTGTCTACACTGGAATATCTATTGCACAGGAGACACCCTTATGGGACAGGACTTGCTTCAGTAGGGCTTTGGTGCTCATTGAGTCTGCCCCTTGATTGTGTCTCTTATGGATGTGATGAGTTATAATCCGGTATGATCTCTACACTGGCCCTTGGATCTCCTAGGCGGTGCAAGGTCAGCCACTGTCTGTGGCTTCCCAGCAGGAGGTACAGACACATCTGCAGATTCCTCCTCTTTGTACGGGTTTTGGTAGTGCCCAGACAAGGCCCAACTGTGAAGCAAGGCAGGCTGCTGCTTCTGGGCCTTGGGCCTTCTTTTGGAAGCTCTGGGGCTCTCCGACCCAACTGCAGATTGACAGATTTCAGGCAAAGAAAAATCAGGCCATTCATATGCAAAAGCCAATACATACAGCTTGGGTGGGGTTGTAAATTGAGTGGGGCAGGGTCTCTGGGAATCACCAGGGTGGAGCAAACAACAATGGCTGCCCATCAACCCTGCACCAGAGAGGTCCCCGGGTCTCCACATCCTGCGCCCCTGTGAGGAACAATGATCGCTGTGAGAACTTCTGAGAGAAAGCCACCCTCGTGGTTCTGTTCTGATGCCAGACAGTCCAGTTTCTCCCCCTATGTCTGGGTCCCCCAGATTCTCACCCAGAACTAGAGTTCAGAGCAAGAGGGAGCTTGTATCTCCCTCCCGATTAAAAGAGCAGCACATCCAGGTGCCAGCACTTCCTGCACCTCCGCACCTCTTACCAGTCTCAATGAGCTTTCTTCACCTCTCTCATTATGGAACTTCCACTCATCCAGCTTTCCTGTGGTTCTAGGTGGTAGTTGTTCTGCCTTTTAGTTGTAATTTTGATGTGGTTGTGAAAGGCAGCAAGTATAGGTATTTACCTAAGCTGCCATCTTGGTTCCTAGGAAAATATTTTTTCTGATTTTTTAAAATCATGGTTCAAATCTTTAGTTTCTTTGAAAATGAATGGCAACTCAGGGCTCCTGTTACAGATTTCACATCGGATGCCATGTGCCTGGCGTGGCAAAGGGCAGCATGTTTACTGACCTTTCCTACTTTTCACGTCAACTTCAAAGACATTTTTCTTGGTCACCACACAGTGTTTGGTCGACAAACTATATCTGCCTCCAAAATGCCCAATTTAGGTGCAAATGCCACATTTTTGGTGGAGTCCTGTCCCATGGGGCTTACTGGTGTGGGTCAGTGTCGGTTTGTGCTCCAAGCATTTGTCCTTGTTGGTAGGTGTCAGTGGAATGTTAATCGAGGGTGAAATTCAGATACACAGGCGGCAGCTGATTTCTGGTCTGGAAATTTCAGAACTACAGCTTGGCAAGCTGCTGATGCTGGAGAGATCCCAGCTGTGGCCACAGAACACAGCTTTCCCTTGGGGGTGTGCCTTACCATGTGTCTGTGTGGTGTGGGCTTCGTGCTGAGGGCCTTCATGACAGGCTCCCTCTGAGAGAGGAGTGGTAGGTGCCTGATTGCCCTTGGAACCTGGGCCTGGGCAAGGCTCTCCCTGTGTCAAAGGCAAGATCTGAGGTCTCCTTAGTCTGTGGAGGCTGAGGAGTCTGTGCCCCAGTCCCTGTGGCAGCCAGGTGGGGCACAGGAGGGCCCAGCACAGAGGGAGGGGGTCTCATGCCTACAGAATGCAGGCAGGTGTGCTGGGCTGGCAGCACGGTGCAAAGCGGTGGCAGAATTGGTGCAGGTGGGAGTCATTTGTTGGACATCAGTGCATGGTCCAGCCCAGCACAGAGTGTGTGAGCATGGGGACCCAGGTCTGCGTGGTGGGGCCTGCCGGCAATGCAGCTGGAACAGACTTCATGCTGGATAGAGTGATGGGATTCTTTTTTAAACATTTTATTGATTTCTGAGAGGAACGGAGAGGAAGAGAGAGAGAGAAACATCCATGATGAGGGAGAATCATGGATTGGCTGCCTCCTGCATGCCCCCTACTGGGGCTTGAACCCAAAACCTGGGCATGTGCCCTGACAATCAAACCTGGACCTTGTAGTTCATAGGTCAATGCTCAATCACTGAGCCACACTGACTGGTGTGGAATTCTTTTTAAAAAAATATATTTTATTGATTTTTTACAGAGAGGAAGTGAGAGGGATAGAGAGAAACATCGATGAGAAACATTGATCAGCTGCCTCCTGCACACCCCCTACTGGGGATATGCCTGCAACCAAGGTACATTCCCTTGACCAGAATCAAACCTTGGACCCTTCAGTCCACAGGCCGATGCTCTATCCACTGAGCCAAAGTGGTTAGGGCATGGATTGGAATTCTTAACACTAACCAGCAACCCCCTCACTTCCCAGCTCTCCATCCCCCCAAACCAAAGTGCTGCTGTTGGAGATGGTCCCCCCTTCCCAGACCCCCAAACCAAAGTGCTACAGTTGAAGGTGATCCACTACTTCCCACCCCCCCCGGCCCCCAAAACAAAGTGCTACTGTTGGAGGTGGTCTCCCCTTTCAGGCTCCCCATCCCCCAAAACCAAAGTGCTGCCATTGGAGGTAGCTCTGTAGCTGAGGGGTGTGGGGGTCATCAAGGTCCTAAGTAGTAACCTACTTGCACAGGCACACACACACACACACACACACACACACACACACAGGCACACCCAGGTTGAGTTGTATCTCAGCAGCACTGCCCCACAGCAGAAAAGACCCCCAAGTTGGAGGCTGAACTGGAGCTCTGTGGGGCACCAGGTGGAAAGAGATGCTGCAGGGACAGGCGTGTCACCTGTACTCCCACAAAGGGGTTGCCCATGGCTGGCTGCTGGGGCGGCTTTGGCAGGTCCAGCCCTGGCCTAATGGAGCAGCAAGGGTCACTTCTGTTAGGGAGATGAAGTCTTTGCAGCCTCTTTCATGGGGGGCTCGCATAGCTTGCAAAACCAACACCATTGATGAACATGAAAAAACAAAACAGCGGTGCTTATGAGCCTCATGTTTATCCTGTTGGCAAAAGCTGTAGGTTTAAGTAGGACAGAGGTGCCTGCCAATTTAATAAGCCGATGATCCAAGGGGATAAATTGAAATCATGCCCCAAAATGAGCTCCCTGGTGAGCCCAGGGCCTCAGGGGTATTGCAGATCATAGTTAATAGAAAATTCCTCACCAAAAGACTGGCAGGAATTATGTTACAGTTTCAGGCAATTTATTGTTTATTTCCCCCTAAATATTTTGGAATGTGTGAATTAACCTGTGTGCCAAGCATGGACAGTGAAACCACAGAGAAAGGGGGGAGTGTGTGATAAATCCCTTTTCAGCAGGGAATTGAAGCACCTTGTTGTACCAGAATCCATCTCCACAGCAACATGAGGCAAGAAGCTGTAACAGATTCAAAATTTTCAATGTCTAGTCCAGCATTGTGGGGGGTGGGTTGGGTGGGGACCCTCTCAAAGACATCATCAGATGCTGGTCTTCAATTGGGTGTTGGGGAGCTTCAGACTGACCCAACTCAACCCGACCTGGGGTAGCAGATGCACAGCTCCCAGGAGGATTTTGACTTTGCCTCATTTATTTTGTTCATCCTCACCTGAGAGTATTTATCCATTTTTATTTTATTAAATACTAGAGGCCCAGTGCACAAATTCTTGCACTGGTGGGGTCCAGCCAGCCTGGCCCCAATTGGGGCAGATTGGGACTGGGCCTATAGGGAGGAGGAGATGGCGGATGGCGGAAAATTGGCCGGCCGGCCCACCCCGATTGGGGACCAATCAGGGCCTGGCTGGCTGAGGGAAGGGGCCATGGGTGATATTCTGGTGGGTCTGCCCTCGATTGGAGTTGAAGGGCCAACTGGGTCCAGTGGCCTTGGGGAGGGGCCATGGGTAGTTGACCAGCTGGCCCTGCCCCCAGTCAGAGTGGATGGCCTATCGGGTTGGTACAAACCAGGGGGAGGGGCTTTGGGCTGATCAGGGTGGTGGGGGCACATCAGGGGTCAGGCTGGCCAGGGGAGGGGCTGAGGGATGTTGGACGGATGACCCTGCCCCCTATTATGGTGGGGGGTGAGATGAGGGGTGGGGTGGCTGGGGGGGGGATGCAGGAGGTTGGCCAACTGGCCCCACCCCCTGATCAAGCCAGTTTGCTGGCCACAGTGGGCATCATAGCAACCTGTCGTTCCTGTCATTGCAGTCACTGGCTTTTCATATATATATATATATAGATATTTTTATTAATTTCAGAGAGGAAGGGAGAGGGAGAGAGAGAGAGAGAAAAACATCAATGATGAGAGAGAAACATGGATCGGCTGCCTTCTGCATGGCACCTACTAGGGATGGAGCCCATAACTGAAGGGTTTGAATCTGGTCAAGGGCACGTACCTTGATTGCAGGCATGATCGCTGGCCCTGGTCGGGGTGCAATCAGGAGGCAGCTGATTAGTGTGTCTCTCTCACATCGGTGTTTCTCTCTTTCTTCCTCTCTCTCTGGAAATCTATAGAAAAAAATATCCTTGGAGGGTTAACAAAACACAAACAGTAAAGGACTGTGATGTCAGAGTTTCCTAAACCAACGTTTCTGGGTGGTACCTCCATCTCCTGCCGCTATCGCTCATTCTGATTCTGCAGGTTAGGGCTGCATCTGAAACAAGAAGCGGGGGCAGAGACAGAGAGGCCAGTGGGCCAAGTGAGGGCTAAGATTACACTTAGGGACACCTGTGCTTCCCTCTTCCCGAATCTCCTTACAGGGGTCATATGGACCCTTGTTAAGGAGAATTGATGTGTGTGAATGGCAGGAGGGTGTGTGCATTTGCCTCCTCTCCTATTTTCTACTGTGCTTATCAACAGACAGTGTTTTTGCCTGGCTGGTGTGGCTCAGTAGTTGAGCATGTTTCTGCGGGGAATAAAACACACATTCCTGTGGTGGAAATGCACCTTCCTGTGTGGGAAATATACCTTCCAGTGGGGGAAATGTGAATTCTGGTGGGGAAACACTTCTTCCTGTGGAGAAAACCCACCTTCCTGTGAAGGAAGTCTTCTTCCTGTGGGGGGGGGTACACTTTTTTCTTTGGGGGTTACACACCTTTCTTGTGGGGAAAACACACCTTCTTGTGGGGGACATGAACCTTCCTGTGGGGGAAAGGCACCTTACTGTGGGAAAAATGCACCTTCCATGGGGGAACACATATTCCTGTTGGGTAAATGCATCTTTCTGTGGGAAAACCCTTCTACTTGTGGGGGAACCCTTCTTCCTGTGGGGAAAATGCACATTTCTGTGGGGGAAACACATCTTCCTGTACAGGAAACCTTCTCCCAGTGGGGGAAAAACACACCTTCCTATAAGGGGACACATCTGGGCTGGAAGGGAAAAGCTCCTTCCTGTGGGAGGACCCTTCTTCCTATGGGGTAAACACATCCTCCTGTCGGTGATATGCATCTTCCAGAGGTGGAAACGCACCTTACTGTGGGGGAAACACACTGTCCTGTGGGGGAAACCCATGTTCCTGTGGGAGAAATGCACCTTCTTGTGGTAAAACACACTTCCTGTGGGGGAAACACAACTTCCTATGGGGGATGCACCTTCCTTTGTGGCAAACACACCTTCCAGTGGTGAAACCCACCTTCTTGTGGGGGAAACCCACCTTTTGTGGGGGAAAGTATGTTCCTATGGGAGAAACACATCTTCCTGTTGGTGAAATACAAATTTCTGTGGGAAAACCCTTCTACTTGTTGGGGAACCCTTCTTCCTGTGGGGTAAATGCATATTTCTGGGGGGGAAACACAGCTTCCTGTGCAGTACTCCTCCCTGTGGGGGAAACGCACCTTCACATAAGGGAACACATCTAGGATGGTTGGGGGGATACATCTTCCTGTGGGAGAACTCTGCTTCCTATGGGGGAAATGCATCTTTCTGTGGGGGATATGACCTTGCTGTGGGGAAACCCATCTTCCAGTGGGGAGAAATGCATCTTCCTATGGAGGAAACACACCTTCCTGGGAGTGGGGTGTGTGGAAATGCACCTTCTTGTGAGGGAAATGCATTTCTGTGGGAGAACCCTTCTACTTGTGGGAGAACCCTTCTTCCTGTGGGGGAAATCATCTTCCCTTAGGGAAAATGCACATTCCTGTGGAGGAAACGCACCTTCTTGTGTAGGAATCATTCTCCCTGTGGGGGAAACACACCTACGTATAAGGGAACACATCTAGGGCGTGGGAGGGAAAAGCACCTTCCTGTGGGAGAACCCTCCTTCCTGTGGGGGAAATGCCCCTTCTTGTGGGGGAATGCACATTCCTGTAAGGGAAAAGCAACTTCCTGTGGGGAAGGCACCTCCTGTGGGGGAAACATACCATCCTATAAGAGGGAATTCATCTTCCTGTGAAGGAAGTGCACCTTCCTGTGTGGAAATCCTTCTTCCTATTGGGGAAATGCACTTCTTGTAGGGGAAATGCACATTTCTGAGGGAAATGCAGCTTCCTGTGCAGGAATCCTCCAAGTGGGGAAACGCACCTTTCTATAATGGAACACATCTTGGGTGTGGGGAGGGAAAAACACCTTCCTGTGGGGGAATTAATCTTCCTGTAATAGAAATGCATCTTCCTATGGGGGAACACACCCTCCTGTGGGGGAAACACACCATTCTATGAGGGAACGCATCTTTCTGTGAAGGAAATGCACCTTTCTGTGTGAAAATACTTCTTCCTGTGGGGAAATGCACCTTCCTGTGAAAAAAACCCATCTTCCAGTGAGGGGAAAAACATCTTCCTATGGAGGAAACACACCTCACACCTTTCGGGGGGGTGGGGAGATGAAGCGCACCTTCTTGTGGGGGAAATGCACATTTCTGTGGGAGAACCCTTCTACTTGTGGGGGAACCCTTCTTCCTGTGGGGGAAATAATCTTCCTGTAGGGGAAATGCACATTTCTTTGGAGGAAATGCACCTTCCTGTGCAGGAATCATTCTCCCTGTGGGGGAAATGCACCTTCCTATAATGGAACACATCTTGGGGGTGGGGAGGGAAAAGCACCTTCCTGTGGGTGAATTCATCTTCCTTTGGGAGAAAACTTCTTCCTATGTGGTAATGCATCTTCCTGTGTGGGATATGAACCTTCCTGTGGTGGAAATGCACCTTCTTGTGTGGAAACCCACGTTCCTGTGGGAGAAATGCACCTTCCTGTGGTGGAAAGGCTCCTTCCTGTGGGAGAATGCAATTTCCTGTTTGGGAAACGCACCATCCTGTTGCTGTGCCAGAACAACCAATGGTTCGGCAAGCCTGAGGGAGGATGGCGAAGGATATAGAAAAGACAGACAAATAGAATAAGCTGGATCTAGGTGGATCTTCCTGTGCGTGGCTGAAGCCACAGAGAAAAGATCTAGAAGGCAAGCTGATGCTTTATTTTATAGTCAGAGGTAAACAAGGTAGTGGTCAACATAGTTACAATGTTCTTGTGAGTTTCACTTGTTTTGGCAGCACTTGCTGCACTTCCCACAGCCCATTAGCTACCCAGGAAGGATCTAGGGAGTGTCATACAGTCAAGCTTAATTATGCTAAGAGGGCTGTGCCCTCTAAGCTGGGACTTGTTTGTGGCTTTGCCAACAGGTCAGTCCAAGGCTTAACCCTATAGCCACTCCCTACACCATCCTATGAGGGAACACATCTTCCTGTGAAGGAAATGCACAGTCCTGTGCAGAAATCCTTCTTCCTGTGGGAGAAACACACATTCCTGTAGGGAAACCCACCTTCCTGTGGGGGTAACGCACCATTCTATGGGGGAAACACACAGTCCTATGAGGGAACACATCTTTCTGTTGGGGAAACACACCTTCCTGTGGAGAACACACCTTCCTCTAGGGAAAGGCACCTTCCTGTGGGGAAATGCAACTTCCTCTGGGTGAAAGGCACCTTCCTGTGGGGCAACACATGTTCCTGTGGGAGAAATGTACATTTCTGTGGGAGAATCCTTCTACTTGTGGCAGAATTCTTCTTCCTGTAGGGGAAATCATCTTTCTGTAGGGGAAAGGCACATTTCTGTTGATGAAATGCACCCTCCTGTGCTAGAATCCTTTTCCCTGTGGGGGAAATGCACCTTCCTTAAAGGAAACACATCTGAGCAGGGGAGGGAAAGGCACTTTACTGTAGGAGAACTCTTCTTCCCATGGGGGAAACGTATCTTCCTGTGGGTGATATGCACATTCCTGTGGTGGAAATGCAACTTCCTGTGTGGGAACCCTTTTTCCTCAGGGGAAAATGCACCTTCATGTGGGGAAACCCATCTTCCTATGGAAAAATCCACCTTCCTTTGGGAAAAAGGCACCTTCCTGTGAGGGAACACATGTTCTTGTGGGAGAAATGCACCTCCCTGTTGTGGAATTGCACCTTTCTGCTGGAGAACCCTTCTACTTGTGGGGGAACTCTTCTTTCTGTGGGGAAATCATTTTCCTGTAGAGGAAATGCACATTTCTATTGTGGAAATGCACTCTCCTACTTGTGGGGACCTCTCTGTCCTGTGGGGGAAATCATCTTCCTGTAAGGGATATGCACATTTCTGTGGAGGAATCACACCCTCCTGTGCAGTAAGCCTCTCCCTGGGGAAAAAATGCACCCTTCTATAAGGGGACACATTTGGGCGGTGGAAGGAAAAGCACCTTCCTGTGGGAGAACCCTTCTTCCTATGGGGGAAATGCATCTTATTCTGGGGGATATGAACATTCCTGTAGTGGAAATGCACCTTCCTGTGGGGAACCTTTCTTTCTGAGGGGGAAATGCACTTGCCCCTGGGGAAAGCAACCTTCTTGTGGGGAAAACGCACCATCATATGAGGGAACACATCTTCTTGTGCATGAAATGCACCATCCTGTGAAAAAAATCAATCTTCCTGTGCAGAAAACGCACCTTCAAGTGGGGAAACACACATTCCTATGGGGCAAACCCACCTTCCTATGGGGGAAACACACCTTCCCATAGGGGAAACTCATTGACCTATGAGGGAACACATCTTCCTGTGGGGAAAAGGCACATTCCTATGGGGAAAACTGAGACAACCCTTCTCCTTGGGGTTAGGGGGACGTTCCTGTGGGAGAAATGCACATTCCTGTGAACCCTTCTTCCTAGAAAACTGCCATGCACCTTTCCTGTGGTGGAAATGCACCTTCCTGCAGGGGAAAACATCTACCTGGAGGAAATGCACCTTCCTGTGTGGGAAATGCACCATCTATGAGAGAACACATTATCTTTTGCAGGAAATGCACCTTCACATGTGGAATCCTTCCTGTGGCGAAACCCACCTTCCTTTTTGGGTAATTTGGGGGAACTCTTCTTCATGGGGAAATCATATTTCTGTAGGGCAAATGTACATTTCTGTGGAGGAATCGTACCCTCTTATGCAAGAATTCTTCTCTTTGTGGGATTCATCTTCCTGTGTGGGATAAGCACCTTCCTGTGGGGGAAATGTACCTTCCTGTTAGGGAACCCTTCCTTCTGAGGGAAAATGCACCTTCCTGTGGTGAAACACACCTTCTTGTGAGGGAAACGCAGAACACATCTTCTGGTGAAGGAAATGTACTGTGCTGTGGGGAAACACACCTTACATTGGGGGAAACACACCTTCTTATAGGGGAAATGCACCTTCCTGTGGAGGAAACATACCTTTCTATGGGGAAAACGTACTGGCCTAGGAGGGAAAACATCTTCCTGTGGGGGAAAGGTACAACCCTGTGGCGAATGCACATTCCAGTGGGGCAAACACACCTTCCAGTGGGGAAACCCATCTTTCTGTGAGGAAACCCACCTTCCTGCCTGGGCTCTGCTTCCTGGACACACGGGTTGACAGAAGCCAGCAACTGGGTTACCGTGCCCATATTCTAGATGCCATAACCAAGGCGCAGAGAGGGGGAACAGAGGTCCCTACCCCCAGCCCACCTTCTCCTCAATTCAGCTCACAGGTGGCTCCTCCAGCTGTTGCCTGGTTTCCATTGTGTTGGAGAGGAGAGGGGAGGAGGAGGAGATTTCTGAGAAGCAATTCAAAAACACAGCAGCTGGCCCCTCCTTCCTCATCCCTCTTTCCAGTTTCAAAGCCTCCGTTTGTGCAGGTAGGCAGTGGCCTCTTCCAGGCCAGGCAGCTGGGAGCAAAGGAGGTCAAGGTGGCAGAGGGTCCAGGTAGTGGGACCCCAACCTCACCCAGCAGAACTCCCACAGTTCCCAGAGCAGGTAGGCTGTTTCCTGCCTCCCTGCCTTCACACATGCAGTCCCCTGCACCTTGAATGCCCTTCCTTGTCCTTCAAACACCAGCTCGGCTTTAACTCCACTAGAGAACCTTCCCTGAGTCACTTGGGGCTCCCCATGAATCCTGCACCCTCCCCAGTCACAACTGTGTTCTGGATGATGTTCTCACTGGGTGATGTGGTCTTGGGGATGCTAGCTTTCTCTTTGTACCTGTTAAAAAACAGCAACACTGAAACCTGTAAAGAATTTTTGTGAGTTTATTTGAGCAAAACTGTTGACATATGCCAGGAAGCAGAACCTCAAGGAATTGAGATAATGCTCTGGAGAATGGCGGGTTACATCTGTATTTATAAATTTACCATCAAAATGAAAGGGATGTAGGTCGGTTACAGGAAATTCATTGGTGATAGATTAGGGAAGTGGGACAAGGCAAAAAGGGGAAACTTTTGGAATATGATAAAAGTAAAATGATGAACATATGCTTCTTTTACATAGATGGCTACAGGATAGTTTACATAATTAACAGTTGACGTTAACATGATAACAGTAACAATGAGGGAATGTTCTAGTGCTATTTGTTATGCCCTGAGGGGTCCAGGAAAAAAGGGAAGTTGCAAGTTACCCAGACATTTCAGAGGTATGTTTTCTTAGATGCAAAAAGATAATAGCCTCAGTAAAGATCTAAGTCAGTGGTTCTCAACCTTTCTAATACCACGACCCTTTAATACAGTTCCTCATGTTGTGGTGACCCCCAACCATAAAATTATTTTCGTTGCTCCTTCGTAAGTGTAGTTTTGCTATTTATTGAATCATAATGTAACTATCCATGTTTTCTTATGGTCTTAGATGAGCCTATTAACAGTTCTCAACCTGTAGGTTGATCCTGCTAGCGGTTCTCAACCTGTGGGTCGGCCCATAGGTTAAGAACTGCTAGCAGGGTTGTCTAAGACCATCAGAAAACACAGATATTTTATAATTTTATGGTTGGGGGTCACCACAACATGAGGAACTGTATTAAAGGGTTGCAGCATTAAAAAGGTTGAGAACCACTGATCTAAGTTGATCTTTGTCAGGAAAATACTGACCTAGTACATGACTATCCACTATAACTTGTTTGTAGTCAAATATTTAATTTTCAAACCATCCTTTGTGGTTATTTTAGTCTTTGAGTTTGCACAACCACCATGCAGGCCTTCCCTGAACTAGTTAGGGTAGCATTTGGTCCCTTTCATCCACATTTCCCAGCCCCTGGTACAGACAGGTGCTCAGTAAATCAGGAAGGAAGGGAAGGATAGATAGAGGGGAGGGAACAACAAAATACCTCTCATAGGATTGGAGAGATTTTGGATTGTGAGCACCTGGCACAGGGCTGGGCATGGAGCAAAGCCCACTCCCTTCCTGCCACCTCCACCTGAGCTTGGGCTCCAGCACCTTGTGCCTAATTAGATTTGGAGCTGGCTCAGGGGTAATCTCCATATCTGCAGGCCTGTGTCTGTTGCACATTTGGATGCAAGGTAATGACACCAGGATGCAGAAGTGCACTGGACTTCATAAGGAGCTGGTGTGCTAGGGAGAAAGGCCTCCATTCTCAGAAATCCAGACTGTGGGAGCTTGCCAGGGCCTGAGGGCTGACCTTGAGCAGGGGTTCTCACACTGAATACTTTCTGCAAACAAAGCCTTACCTAAGGCCATTATATAAAACAGAGGGAAACTAAGCTGCTTGGGGCAAAGGGGTGGGTGTTGAAGGCAACCCCTGTGGCTTTGGGTTCAGGGCAGACAGGAGTTGGGGTTGGTTCTGGAAGTGGGATGGGGCAGCCAGGAGAGAGGGAGAGCCCTGGGGAGAATCCAGTGGCTGATATTTACTAACAGAGGGCTTCTGTACCTTCAGAACTTCCTGTTCGTGCCAGTGTAGCTGGACCAAATGAGCTCATCTTTCACAGCAAGAAGTCAGTCTATATACACAAAAATGAAAATATATCTTTGGAGAAGATCATAATGACTTTAACCTTTAATGCTCTCAAGTTTCTTTCTTTTTTTTTTTTAATCTTGAAGAGATATTTTAGGGCAAGTGTCTATTGTCTAGAGGAAATATTTATATGAATTTAGCAATTTCATCAACTTCTCTTTCTTTTTCTTTTGTGAAATTTAAGTAAAATTCAATTTAAAATTGTATCCAAAATATGATTGTTATGGTTTAAAGTATTTCTACCCATCTGTTCATTACCCATGCTTCTATTTTTGTATTTGCATATTAAGTTGTCCAAAATGATCTTCATCTAATGTGATTGGTTATTTTGGCTGGTGGGATTTGGGTCATTTTTTTACTACTTCCATCTTTGGGATTCCAGCATGTTTGACTGAATTCTTTGTAATGCAGAGATGCCAGTTTTTATTTATTTTAGTGTAATTTTTTCTTAAAAATAAAAACAATCATTATGAAAAATGGATCTTGAAAGAACTGACTCCATCCTGTCCCCCTTGCCCTCTATCTGAACCATAGGCACTCCATTTTATTCCCTAAAATTTTTGTAAGAACTGTCTTTCAGGGTTTCTTTATGAGCACAGATAGTCCCTTGACCTGTGAATTCCAGGATAAAACTAAACCAGATAAGTAACTATACTATTTCTAGCTTCTGTAAACATACTTGCTTGAATAATGGAAAAATGGGGGGGGGGGGCTGAAATCTGAGATTGTGAGGGAAATCTGGTGTACATTCTTATTGGTCTATGGTCTGGTCACTGCTCCCTCTTAAATCATCCACCTTGAAGGACCTGTTTACTTAAGCATTGTTCCTATATTGCAAAAGCTATCTTATCTAATAAAAGAAAAACATGCAAATTAACCATCACTCTGCTACACCCACAAGCCACGACCACCAGCCAATCAGGAGCAAGTATGCAAATTAACCCAACCAAGATGGTGGCTGGCCACAGAGCTGGATCCAGCCAGAGGCTCGGGTTGCCCCCAGCAATGGAGGAAGCCGAGCTTCCCTCACACCCTGGCTGGCCGTGGACTCACTCAAGGATACAAAGTTTCAATTATAGAAGATAAATAAATCCCAACAAAAATGGTGGCAGCCATAGAGCTGGAGAGAGCAGGAGGCTTGGATGCCCCTGGTGATGGAGGAAGTAAAAGCTTTTCGTCCACCCTGTCTTGCCTTGGCCTCCGCTCAAGGCTACAAAGTTTCAATGATAGAAAATAAATAAATCCCAGATAACAGGGCCTCTGCTTGGGTCACCGGTGATAGTGGCCAGCCTGCAAACCACCACAGGCCCTCACCCAGGCCGCCCCATGACCCAAGGGAACCCCCACCCTGATCCGGGACACAATTCAGGGCAAACCAGCCGGCCCCCACCCATGCACCAGGCCCCTATCCTATCTAATAAAAGAGTAGTATGCATATTGACCATCTCTCCAACACACAAGATGGCTGCCCCCATGTGGTCAAAGATGGAGGCCCCCATGTGGACACAAGATGGCCGCCAAAAGATGGCCAACAGGGGAGGGAAGATGGGAGGGACCAGGCCTGCAGGGGAGGGCAGTTAGGGGAAAACAGGCTGGCAGGGGAGCAGTTAGGCATCAATCAGACTGGCTGAGGAGTGGTTAGGGGGTGATCAGGCTGTCAGACAGATGTGGATAGGGGCAATCAGGAAGGCAGGCAGGCGAGCAGTTGGGAGCCAGCAGTCCTGGATGGTGAGAGGGATATCCGACTGCCTGTTTAGGCCCAATCCCAGTCTTAGGTGACCCTGCTAGCGATTCTCAACCTGTGGGTCATGACCTACAGGTTGAGAACCGCTGCTGTAGAGCCTAAGACCATCGGAAAACACAGATATTTACATTAAAATTCATACCAGTAACAAAATTACAGTTATGAAGTAGCAACGAAAATAATTTTATGGATGGGGGTCACCACAACATGAGGAACTGTATTAAAGGGTCGCAGCATTAGGAAGGTTGAGAATCACTGCCCTAGACAGAGTTATCAGGGCTGGCACCAAGCCAGGCCTTGAGATATGGTCTCACGACACCAATCCCAGAGTATTTTTTTTCCTCATTTTGCCTGTATTAACTTACCCTTAATTACATTTTGGGGCCTCAAAGTTTGGAGTGGTGTGAGCTCTTAGAGGTTACCGGCTCTTGAAATAAAGGCTCCAGAATTTGACCCTCTGACTGTGGTGTCTTTTGTTGGACTCACTGAATTTCAATATAACAATTATATCTTTTTCATTATATTACAGTTAACTATGTGTACATATGGAATAATAAAGGAAGAAGTGTATTTTCTTTAAAATTTTTCTTAATATATTTATTCTTTTTTATATAAGTGTTTTTTAATTCATTTTTTAGAGAGAGTAAGGAAGAAGTATAGCAAGATAAAAACATTGAGGAGAGAGAAACCACTGATTGGCTGCCCCCTAGATGCCTCACTGGGGATCAAGCCTGAAACCCAGGCATGTGCCCTGACAGGGAATCAAATTGAACTGGTGACCTCTTGGTTCCTGGGTCGACACAACCACTGAGCCACATCATCCAGGCTTTATATATTTATTTTTAATTAGGGTTTTACACTAGGTATTTTTATTGATATCAAAAATGGTTAAGCTAACCAGTTAATTCTCTATGAAGAAATCCCTTCATTCTTGCTCTTCTTTCAGTTTAACAGCTTAAATGAAATATGACTCTACACTCCCCTGAAACTCTTGAGTAGACAAAGTTGTCTCAGAAACCAATTACCACCCAGAATGATCTGGACACGCATTGGAAATTGTTGCTAAATAAAAGCTAGATGCAGCAAAGGAATCCCTGGAAACCAATCTTGTCCTCATCAATTTTATTTCAGTAAAGATCATAGTATCCAGTTAGTTTTAGTTACATAACTCAACAGCAAGAACTTCAGACAGAAATGAATCCTTGCTTTCCACATGCATGTAAATCATGCCTTTTCACATGTACATTGAACATGATATTTCCATGGAAGTTTAGAATAGAATTAATATTCTCTAGCAGCAAGAGATACTATAAAGGGAGAAATCATTCACAAATTAATCTACTTTGTGTCACAAAGTTTAGCAATTTCTTTATTACTATAAGGCAATTAAAAACAAGCAAAAATAGGGAGAAACCAAGATGGTGGCATAACGTATACACCTGTATGTCTGCCTCTCACAACCACACCAAAACTAAGAGACAAAATTACTATCACCCAGAACCATGGTATAGCTGGCTGAGTAGAAGCTCTACAACTAGAAGGAAAGAAAAAAGTGCATTGAGACTGAGTAGGACATGCAGAGGCACAGAAAAGCAGAGGTACAGAGGTGTGCGAATCTGGCTGGTGACTGGGTGCGCTGTTTTTTTCAATCGGGAAGGAGATACAAGCTCCCGACTGCTCTGAACGCCAATTTCCAGTGAGACTCTGGGGACCCAGACTCCTATGGGGAGAAGCTGGACTGTCTGGCATCAGGTTGGAAAGTGAGGGTGGCTTTCTTGCAGAGGTGCTTGCAGGAATCATTGTTTACTGTGCTGGGGTGCGGGATGCAGGGATGCAAAAACGCGAAGATGCAGAGACAGATGACTGGCAGCCATCACTGTTTGCTACACCCTAGTGATTCCCTAAGACCCTGACCCACCCAATTTACAAACCCACCCAAACTGTGCGCAGCAACTTTAGCATATGAATGGCCTCCCCTTTCACAGCTTAACCTAACAAACTGCAGCTGGGTCAGACAGCTCCAAAACTTCCAAACCCCAAACAAAGAGGAAAAATCTGCAGATCTCCCTATAGCTCCTGCTGGGTGGCCTCAGGCTGTAGCTGACTTGCACCTCCTTGGAGATCCAGGAGCCAGTGTCCCTAGTGATCAGTGTGAGACGATACCAGATTTCAACTCCTCACATACATAAATGACACACTCAAGAGGCAGATTCAGTGAGCACCAAAGGCCCACTGAAGCAAGTCGTGCCCCATAAGGGTGTCTCTAGCACAGCAGTTCTTCCATTATCGACACAGCGGGTCCTCACAGCCAATTGGCCTGGAGATCAATTCCTCCCAGTGTACCAACAGCAATCAAGGCTTAACTACAACAAGACTGTGCCCCCAGCCCACAAAGGGGTGCACCAAGGGCGTCCACCTCAGGTGACTGGGGAGGCTGAGCCACTGAGCCCTATCACACAAAGCTACTCCATCAACACAGAGAAGCAGCCAAAATTAAGAGACAAAGAAACATGTCATGAATGAAAGATATGGAGGAAAGCAAAGTACTGGATATAGAGTTCAAAACCACAGTTATAAGGTTACTCAAGAATCTTCTAGAAACAGCCAAGAAACTTGGTGAGAACTTCAAGGATCTTAACGAAAATGCCAAAAAAAAAAAAAAAAGGAAAATGACCAGTTAGAAATTAAGCATACACTGTCTGAAATAAAAAATAATATACAGAAATTCAATAGTAGACTAGAGGACCCCAAGAATCAAACCAAAGATTTGAAATATTAGGAAGCAAAAAACACCCAACCAGTAAAACAAAAAGAAAAAAAGAATCCAAAAATATGAAGATAGTGTAAGGAGACTCTGGGACAACTTCAAACGTACCAACATCCGAATTATGGGGGTGCCAGAAGAAGAGAGAGAGCAAGATATTGAAAACCTACTTGAAGAAGTAATGACAAAAAACTTTCCCTATCTGGTGAAAGAAATAGACTTACAAGTCCTGGAAGCACAGAGAACCCCCCAAAAAAAGAGTCCAAAAAGGACCACACCAAGACACATCATAATTAAAATGCCAAGAGCAAAAGACAAAGAGAGAATATTAAAAGCAGCAAGAGAAAAACAGTTAGTTACCTACAAGGGAGTACCCATATGATTGTCAGCTGAGTTCTCAACAGAAACTATGCAGGCCAGAAGGGAGTGCAAGAAATATTCAAAATGATGATTAGCAAGAACCTACAACCAAGATTAGTCTACCCAGCAAAGCTATCATTCAGAATTGAAGGGCAGATAAAGAGCTTCACAGACAAGAAAAAGCTAAAGGAGTTCATCACCACCAAACCAGGATTATATGAAATGCTGAAAGGTATTCTTTAAGAAGAGAAGAAGAAGAAAAAGGTAAAGATAAAAATTATGAACAACAAGTGACAACAAATACATATCTATCAACAAGTGAATCTAAAAATCAAGTGAATAAAAAGTCTGATGAACAGAATAAACTGGTGAATATAATAGAATCAGGGGCATAGAAAGGGAGTGGACTGACAATTCTCAGGGGGAAGAGGGTGTGAGGGGTGCGGGAAGAGATTGGACAGAAATCGTACACCTATGGATGAGGACAGTGACGGGGTTAAGGGCATGGGGCAGGGGCTGGAATTGGGTAGAGGGGATAGCTATAGGGGGCGAAAAAGAGGAACAGCTGTAATAATCTGAAAAATAAAGATTTATTTTAAAAAAATAAAAACAAGCAAAAAAGAAACAAAAACAGGGTGCCTCTCCAGAAAATGAAGCATTGTTTAAGAATATTGTTCAGGCCTGGCCAGCATGGCTCAGTGGTTGAGCGTCAACCTATGAACCAGGATGTCATGGCTTGATTCCCTATCAGGGCACATGCCTGGGTTGTGGGATTGATCCCCAGTGTGGGGCATGCAGGAGGCAGCTGATCAGTGATTCTCTCTCACCGTTGATGTCTCTCTCTCTCTCTCTCTCTCTCTCTCTCTCTCTCTTCTCTCCCTTCCTCTATGAAATCAATAAAGATATATTTTTTTAAAAAAGAATACTGCTTAGCCTTCATGGCTTTTGTGTTATTTAACAAATAACTGATAGCAATGCAAAATAATTCCTCAGTGTAGACATGTAAACAAATTTATTCCAATGGAGGATCACCTGTCTCCCTAACCTTGACATATAAAAAGCCAGTTAGTCTCATGTCTGTTTGTAAGTTAATTTCAATATACCTTTACTCCATACAGGTTTTTGTTTCTTTATTTTCTCCTAGGAAATCAATTGTAACATTTGCCTAGTTCCCTCATTAATAATGAGTTAAATAAAATCCTTAACCTGTGTTTATTTTATATTTAATGAGTGCTATGATATTATCTTTTCTTAAAAAATTATCCTTTAACATTGCCATATTGAAATGCCTGATCTGGATTTTAACTTATGGTAGTTTTGGGTTTCATTTATTATTTTTTCCT
This sequence comes from Ia io, assembly GCA_025583905.1. Taxonomy (NCBI): domain Eukaryota; kingdom Metazoa; phylum Chordata; class Mammalia; order Chiroptera; family Vespertilionidae; genus Ia; species Ia io. Next base: position 414,778 of record JAJQQW010000001.1, read on the forward strand.
ATGCTCAGCTCAAGGAAAATTAAAAACAAAATTACAAATTTAGAACAATTACAAAAGTTATAACATGCAGTATTCTAATACCCTAAGTTTGTCAGTTTTTCACTTTTTTGATATTGCTAGAGGTCCGGTGCATGAAATTCTTGCATAGGTAGGGTCCCTAGGCCTTGCCAGAGATCAGGGTCAATCATGGCCTTCCTTCCCCCTGCTGCCAGCTGCTGGCCAGGGCCTTCCTTTGGTCTGTGCCACCCACTAGTGGTAAGCGCACATCATAGTGAGCAGTTGAACTCCCAAGGGAATAATTTTTATATTACCCTTTTATTATATAGGATGGTAGGTGTTAAATGCAACAGATTGGAGAGCACAATCCTTGCCTAAATCCTTTCAAAAGTCTTGCAAGTCTCTTACTCAATGCACAATTAACACTACTATTTGCTGTGGCTTCTGAAAACACAGTATGTTCCTGTTAAGTACACAGTCCTCTCTGTTCAAAACTAATTTTTGTCAGATTACCTTCCCTGAGGAGCCATGTTGCTTCATCAAAAACGTAAGTTGAGTGTTTATCCACAGCGTCATTTGGGATAGATATTTCACAGACTCTGCATGGCCTCAGAGATGCCAAAAGAATTGTCTGGAGCACATGTGCTCTCTGCTTTCATGTTGCAGTGTGAGCTGTGAAGGGCAGCTGGGAAGTGTCAAAGAATGAACATGTTAACAAACAAATCAGCAAGGTTATTTCAACTAGTGTGGGAGTTGTGAGAAAAAGGAAAGCCCTCATAGGCAGACAGGGTAGCTGGAGGTTATATCTGTTTTTGCTGTTGTTAATCCTCACCCGAGGATATGTTTCCATTGATTTTTAGAGAGAGTGGAAGCAAGAGGGAAAGACAGAGAGAAACATCGATGTGAGAGAAACACATCCATTGGTTGCCTCCTGCACATGCCCCAACCAGGGCCTGGACTGGGGAGGAGCCTGCAACCAAGGTATGTGTCCTTGACTGGAATCAAACCTGGGACCCTTTGATCTGGTGGTTGACTTATCCACTAAGCCAAACCGGCTAGGGCTGGAGGTTCCTTCTATAGAGCAGGAGCTGGTGTCTTGCAAAGGAAACCCAATGACATAAAGCTCTGCCAAGGGGAGATCTGGGCAGAGGCCTGACTCAAAATCAAGCTGCTTGAGCAAGTGCCATGAACTTGGCTGTGACCACAGAAATAGTTCTATCTCATCTTCTGACCCAGAGCATGGTCACTGAAGTTCCTGACATGACACCCATCCTGTGAGGCAGTCTAGTCCATCCTGGTCACACCCCACTAATTGATTTCACCACCAAACACCAGCTTGGTGGTTCAGAGCTCAGAATTCAAGCATGAGTTTGAATCTCAATTTTGCAAATTACTAACTGAGATACTTTCTTTTAAAAGTATTTTTATTGATTTCAGAGAGGAAGGAAGAGGGAGAGAGAGATAAAAACATCAATGATGAGAGATAATCATAGATGGGCTGCCTCCTGCATGCCCCAACCCAGGGATCAAGCCCAAAACCCAGGCATGTGCCCTTGACCAGGAATTGAACCATGATCTCCTGGTTCAGAGTCACACTGGCCGGGTGAGATACTTTCAGTATGTTGCTTAATCTCCCTCTGCTGTAGTTTTATTTGGTAGCTTTCAAATGGGGAGGAGAAGAGTCTTTGATAACTCATGTAGTTTGATACCAGATTTGCCTCCAGGGAGAGTGAGCCCATTTATGATTGTAACTTTAATGTACTTACTTTATACACTTTCTCTAAACCCACACTATTCATCTTTTTAATCTTTAATAAACTGATGAGTGAAAAATAATTTCTGATAGTTTTTAAAAATGTCTTTTTATTGATTTCAGCGAGGAAGGGAGAGGGAGATAGCAACATCAATGATGAGAGATACTCATTGATTGGCTGCCTCTCAAATGCCCCCTACTGATCATGGTCTGACCAGGACTGGAACTGTGACCTCCTGGTTTATAGGTCAACACTCAGTTACTGAGCCACACTGGCCAGGCATAATGGTTTTAATTTGCATTTCTTTTATACTAGTGAGTCTGGGCATATTTTCCTGCTCATTGGATACTCAATGTAGTTGCAGTTTCATTTACTACAAAATATATATGTTAAATGTGCCACACCAGCATGGCCAAGAGGGAACCTGAGGAGGGGTGGTGAAGAATTAAAGAAGACAAACAACGAGAATACATGGATCTCCCATGCATGGATGAGGACACAAAAGACCCAGCCTGAAAGCCAATGCTTTATTCTATAGTCTGATTAAAACAAGGATAGATTAACATGTATACAAATGTTCTTGTTTTGGCAACACTTGTTGCACCTCCCACAGCCCATTAACTACTTAGGAAGGAATTATGTAGGGCTACAAGGTCAGGCTTAATTATGCTCAGAGAGCTTTGCCCTCCAGGCTTGGACTGGTTTATGGCCCTGCCACAGGTCAGCCCGAGGATTAACCCTAGCTGTTCCCTACAATTAAATATAAAAATTTACTAAAAAAATAATCATTTGCTCACTATAAATAGCTTCACCTAACTGCAGCATTATAGATATGTTATGACATGTTTATTATTATATGTATAACTTGTGTCATTTATAATTAAATGAAAATTTATAGCATCCACTTACAATTATTTTCCACTAAACTACTTTAAAAAAAGAAAGGAAAAATATTTTTAAGGAGATGGGGGGAAAAAAAAAAAAAAAAACAGCAATGAGAATATCAGCCAGTTCTTGAATTAGACTTTGAAATTATTGTAAACTAAAAAAATACTAAAATTTATTTTCATTTATTTCATTAAGTTCATTTTCATTCTCAAAAATAGAATTCAATATTCTAAACCAGTTACAAACACAGACAAATAAAACCACCAAGTATTCAAAAAGATATACAGCTTCAGCCATATCTATCAAACATAAACTATTTTAGTGGAAGAGAATGGTTCTGTACTGAAAAAGTGAATGAATTATAATAAATAATAGAAGGGCTATGCATTGATTGATGATAAATAATACTCAGTCCTGAAGTGAAGAATTTGATTAAATCAAACTCTTAAAAAAAACTACATTTTCTGCCCAGATGGCATGGCTCAGTGGTTGAGCGTTGACCTATGAACCAGGAGGTCATGGTTTGATTCCCGGTCGGGGCACATGCTCAGGTTGTGGGCAGGAATATCTGGTGTGAGCTACACAATTTGAAGGAGGGCTCTTTGTAGATACGAAAAAACAGTGCTTTGGGGTTGAGGACACTGGGCTCTGCTCTGCTCTAGAAGTAGTTGGTTAGAGTAAATCCCTAGGGTGGGGGACACATGTTGGCTTCTCACACCTTATCAAGAGTTCAAGCAAATGTAAGAGGAAGGTCTATGACAAGCTAAATAATTTCCTTATGCATATATCATTACTGATAACTATGTTGAAGGGCAGGTATGGTGAACATGATAGGGGGACTTATACTCTGAAAGGTAGAGCACCTGAATTAATTTGAAGGCAGTCATGTTATTTTAAATCTTACAACACATATACTTATGTGAATAGGGGTTAAGTTTTTTTTTTTTAAGTTTCCTTTTCAAGCCTGTGCAAAGTGATTGAGGTGACTCAGCTGTGAATCCAGAAAACAGAATGCATAGGCACGGTCAGACCAACTCACCAGGAGTCAAAACATCATCTCATCCACATCATCTTGTCCACATCATCTCATCTACATAATCTCATCAGCATCACCTCATCCAAAATCATCTCATCTACATCATCTCATAAGCATCATCTCATCTGCATCATCTTATCTGATCATCTCATCCGATCATGTCATCCACATCATCTCATCAGCACCATCTGCATCATCTCATCCACATCATCTCATCCACATCATCTCATCTACATAATCTCATCAGCATCATCTCATCCACATCATCTCATCTACATCATCTCATCCACATCATCTCATCTACATCATCTCATCAGCATCATCTCATCTGCATCATCTTATCCGATCATCTAATCCTGATCACTGCCTAACCACTCTGCTGCCAGCCTGTTTGCCCCCAAATTCCCTCCTCTGCTGGCCTGATCACCCCTAACTGCCCTCTCCTTCAGGGTTGATCACCTTCAACTGCCCTCCCTTGCAGGCCTGGTCCTTCTCAACTGCCCTCCCTTGCAGGCCGGGTGCCTCCCAACTGCCCTCTCCTGCTGGCCATTTTGTGGTGGCCATCTTGTGTCCACATGGGGGCAGGATCTTTGACCACATGAGGGCAGACATATTGTGTGTTGGAGTGATGATCAATCTGCATATTACTCTTTTATTAGATAGGATAGAGGCCTGGTACAGGGGTGGGGGCCAGCTGGTTTGCCCTGAAGGGCGTCCCGGATCAGGTGGGGGTTCCCTTGGGACGTGGGGCGGCCTGAGTGAGGGGCCTGTGGTGGTTTGCAGGCCGGCCATGGCCCCTGGCAACCCAAGCAGAGGCCCTGGTATCTGGAATTTATTTTCCTTCTACAATTGAAACTTTGTAGCCTGGAGCGGAGCCAAGCCTGGGGCTCCCTCCAAGGCTGGCAGTCATTTCTGTTGGGGTTATAATTGAAACTTTGTTGCCTTAAGCAGATGGGCCCGGCCAGGGTGTGCGGAAAGCTTTGCTTCCCCTGTTGCCAGCGGCAACCCTGGCCTGCTCTCTCAAGCTCCATTCTGCTGCCATTTGTTTGAATTTGTTTACCTTCTATAATTGAAACTTTGTAGCTTGAGTGGAGGCTTAGGCCTGGCAAGGGCAGGCGGAAAGCTTGGCTTCCTCTGTTACCTACGAAACCTTGCTCTCTGTGGCTGTAGCCATCTAGGTTTGGGTTAATTTGCATGCTCGCTCTGATTGGATGGTGGGTGTGGCTTGTGGGCATGGCTTGTGGGTGTGTCGGAGGTATGGTCAATTTTCATATTTGTCTATTATTAGGTAGGATTATTATATACATATTGCTTAAAAACACAGTAAGTAGGTACATAATTACATGAACATATTTTATTGTTAGCTTATAAATTAAATTAAATTGATTGTTATAAAGTAACTATATTTTAAAAATTAATTTAATCCTATATTTCTTTCTAAATAATAACAATACTAACTTGTATTATTTTTCCTCTGAATTTGCCGTAAGGTAAGTCGTAAGTGTCACTTTCAAGGCCAGCGCTAGACTTTTTGCCGCCACTATAAAATATAAATAATACGAGTACTGTCTGCTAAATTCAAGAAAATTTATGTATTTATGAAATGAATAAATAACTTACCTAAATTATCTGAATAGCTGATTTGTAATGACATCACTTGTTTAACTAGCTTACTAGCACGCAGTATGATGTGTATTGTCTGAGAGACAGTTACAAAATGTTTTCGTCGTTGCCAATCCCAAAAAATGCCATTGTTCATTAAGTCCAAACAATGGTGGTCGAATTCTAACAACTGATCAACAATGCGAACTTTGGTAAGCAGTTCTCGATAATCAGTTCTCAATAATTATTTGATATTATTAAAGTTTAACATTATAAAATTAACAAAAATAATATAAAACTCATATCCTGGCTAAATAGCCACATGGCCGCCATTTTCCCTTCCTGTTCTCCCGCCTTTCCCTAGCTTGTCGTGCATTCTTTCCAAAAATCGGGACTTTTTTAAAATGCCGCGGGAAGCGGGACAAATTATTAAAAATCGGGACTGTCCCACCAAAAGCGGGACATCTGGTCACCTTATTCTAGACCCTTTCCTCACTTTTCAAAATGACTTGCACTTATGTTCTATTTGGTGTTAGTGCTGGTTTTCAGTAAATTCCTAGTACTTTTTACCCTGTGCTCTGCCAGGGTGACAGCTGTCCTCAAGGAATTCTCCCGCATTGTACAGAAACCTTTCTTCCCTCTTTGCTCATAGTGGGAAAATATATACACTTGTTTTGCAACTATTTTGTATTGTTTACTGCTGTGTTTTAGAGAATTCACAATGTACCCAACACAGTTATTGTATGCTTACTGCTCCATTTCATGGATATCACCTCCTGTTACCAACTCCTTTCTACATTCTTTCCTCACATAGAGAAGTGAGTGTTATTTGTTTCCTAACCATTGGAATCAGTTACTGCTGCTTTCCAATGAATTACTGGTGTGTTTTAACTCTGTGCAATAGTGTGCTTTCTGCTCTATTCAAGGGATTTCCACTCATTGTGCAAACATTTTTCTTTACCATTATCTCACATTGATAAATGATTTACAATTCCTTTCCAAGTATTTTCTACAGTTTACTGCTGCTTTCCATGATTCTCAGTGATTTCTTAGTCTGGGGTAGTGTGCTTTCTGCTCTTTATATGGGATTTTCCCTCATTGTACAAAAACCTTTCTTCACTCTTTCCTTACAGTGACAAATGATGTACACTTGTTTTTCCAACTATTTTGTGTCAGTTACTACTGTGTAGCAGTGAATACATAGTGGTTTCTAACACAGATATAGTATGCATACAGCTTTATTTCATGGATTTTCATGCATTTTACAAACTCCTTTCATAATTATTTCCTCACATAGAGAAGTGTATTTTACTTGCTTTCTAACTTTTTTTGGGATCAGTTATTGCTGATATCCAATGAAATACTGTTGTTTTTATTATTGTGCTATAGTGTGCTTCCTGCTTTATTTAAAAGATTTCCACACATTGTACAAACACCTGTCTTCACCATTTCCTCACATTGATACATGATTTACAATTGTTTTCCAAGTAATCCTTACAGTTTACTGCTGCTTTTTGTGATTCTCAGTGATTTCTTAGACTGGAGTACAGTGTGCTTTCTGCTCTTTATCCAGGATTTTCCCGCATTGGACCAACTTCTTTCTTCCCTCTGTGATCACATTGAAAAATGATTTACACCTGTTTTCCAATGCTTTGCATAGTTTACTGTTGCTTTTCAGTGAGTACTCCGAGGTTTCTAACACTACTATACTCTGCTTTCTGCTCTCTTTCATGGATATAACCACACTGTACAAACACATTTCCACTTTCTTTCCACACAGAGCGATGTGATTTTTACTTGTTATCAAATCAGTTTGAATAAATAACTTCTGATTTTCAGTCAGTTACTAATGGTTTCTAACACTGTGCTATGGTGGGCTTTTGCTCTTCAGCACTAACTTCCCCACATTGTCAAACACCTTTGTAAAGTCTTTCCTCATGTTCATAAGTGATTTCCACCTGATTTCTGTCTGTATTGTTGAGATTATAGCTGCTGTTCAGTGATTTCAAAGTGCTTTCAAAAGTGTTCTCTAACATATATATTGCTCTTCAGCACTGATTTGTCCTTGTGCTTAAACACTGTTCTTCACTCTTTCCTCACATTTCAAATGCTTCAATTGTGTTCTAACAGTTTTGTCATTTACTGCTGCTTTTCAGTGAATTCTCATTTATTTCCAACTCTGTGCCATGGTGTACATATTGCTCTTTTTCTTTGATTCAACCACCTTGTACAAACACCTTTGGAGACTCTTTCCTCACTTTCCTACGTGACTTTCACTTGTATTCTCTCTTTTAGGTATATGCATTGCTGGAAGCTTTTTGATGACTGCTTCAATGTTTTCCATATTTATTGGCCTATTGAGATTTTTAGTTTCTTCCTGATTGAGTTTTGGAAGGTTATATTTTTCTAGGAATAAGTCCATTTCCTCCAGGTTGTCCTGTTTGTTGTAATAGAGTTTTTCATAGTATTTTTTGACAATTCTTTGTATATCTGTGGGAACTGTTGTTATTTCTCCTCTTTCATTTCTGATTTTATTTTGGTCCTCTCTCTTTGCTTCTTGGTGATCCTGGCTAGAGTTTCATCAATCTTGTTTAAACTTTCAAAGAACCAGCAGTTGGTTCTGTTGATCTTGTGTTTTGTTTTTTTGTTTGTTTGTTTTTTTGTGTTTTTTTGGTCTTTATTTCCTTTATCTCTGCTCTGATCTTTATTATTTTCTTCCTTCTGCTTACACTGGGTTTTCTTGTGGCTCTCTTCCTAACTCTTTGAGTTGTAGAGTTAGGTAGTTTATTACCAATGTTTCGTGTGTTTTTTTTTTTTTTTGCAGTAGGCTTGTAGAGCTATGAACAACTTCCCTCTCAAGACTGCTTTTGCTGTGTCCCATTGATTTTGGATTGTTGTGTTTTTCATTGTTGTTTGTTGCCATGATATTTTTTTTATTTCTTCTTTGATCCTCTGGTAACCCAGTCATTGTTTAATAGCTTGCTATTTTGTCTCCATGTGTTTGAATTTTTGGATTGTTTTTATTGTAGTTGATTTCCAGTTTTATGCCATTGATATGATTTCTATCTTCTTGAATTTGAAGAGACTTTGCCTGTGACCCAATATATGGGGTATCTTTGAAAAAGAACCTTGTGCACCTGAGAAGAATGTATATTTTGTGGCTTTAGGGGTGAAATGTTCTGAAGATGTCAATTAATTCCATCTTGTCTAGTGAGTCATTTAGGATTGATGTTTCTTTGCTGATTTTTTGTTTAGAGGACATGTCCAATGGTGATAGTGGGGTATTAAAGTCTCCTACTATTATTGTATTGCTGTCAATCTCTCACTTGATATCCTCCAGAAGTTTTTTTATGTATTTGCGTGCTCCTGTATTGGTGCGTATATGTTTACAAGAGTTATTTCTTCTTGTTGCATTGCTCCTTTTAGTATTATGAAGTGGCCTTCCTTATCTCTTTTTATGTCCTTCACTTTGAGATCTAATTTGTCAGATATAAGTATTGCTACCCCACTTTTTTTTTTTTCATTTCCATTCACCTGAAAAAACTTTTTCCATCCCTTCACCCTCAGTCTGTGTGCATCTTTTTTTCTGATGTGGTTTTCCTGTAGACAGCAGATATATGGGTCATGTTTTCTTATCCACTCAGTTACCGTATGTCTTTTGATTGGAGAATTTAATCCATTTACATTTAAAGTTATTATTGATAGGTACTTGTTTGTCACCATTTTCATTCTTTATCCCTGTGTTCCTTCTTCACTTCCTATTTCTTCTTTATACAGCAGACCCTTTAGCATTTTTTGCATTTCTGGTTTGGTGGTAATAAACTCCCTTAGTCCTTGTTTTGTCTATGAAGCTCCTGATTTCACCCTCAGTTTTGATTGATAGCCTTGCTGGGTATAGTATTCTTGGATTGAGACCCTTCCTTTGCATGACTTTGTATATTTCATTCCATTCCCTTGTTGCCTGATGTGTTTTTTTTGAGAAATCAGTTGCTAGTCTGGGGGATGCTTTGTAGGTAACTTTCTGTCTCTCTCTGGCCGCTTTTAAGATTCATACTTTGTTGTTGGTGTGTGCCAATTGAATTAAAATGTGCCTTGACATTGGTCTTTTGGGGTTTATTTTGTTTGGGACCATGAGCTTCTTAGATTTGTGTGGGGTTTTTTCCCCTATATCAGGGAAGTTTTCTGTCATTATTTCTTCAAACAGGTTTTCTATTCCTTTCTCAGTTTCCTCTCCTTCTGGCCCCCTTATTATGTGGATGATGTTTTGTTTCATGTTGTCCCAAAGTTCCCTTAGGCTCTCCTCCTGATTTTAATTTTTTTTCCTGGAAACTGCTCTACTTGGGTATTTTTTCCCCACCTTGTCTTCAAGCTCACTGATGCGGTCCTCTGCTTCTTCTAGTCTACTGTTGATGCTTTCTATTGAGTTCTTTACAGCAGCGATGTCATTTTTTATTTCTTCTTGGTTCTTCACTTCCTCTTGGTTCTTACACACATTGTTGAATTTGTCTTCCATTCTTTTCATCCACCTTATGATCATTTCTCTAAATTCTTTCTCTGACAGGTCGCTTGCTCCATTTTGTTTACTTCTTTTTCTGGTGATGCCTGCTTTTCTTTCATATGTGGGCTGTTTCTTTGTCTCCCCATGATCTCTCTTCTCCGGGTGTCTGGTTATGTAATTCTCTCTCCTGCATAGATTTAAAGGCACAAAATACAACACAACAGGGCACAACACACAAGGCACTGAACACAAATGTATTTGTGATATTAATAACCCCAAATAAAGGTGACCACCAGAGAAAAGCAAATTATAGGATACAAAAGAAAGAAGAAGAGGGGAAAAAAGGAATGCAAAAATGAAATTGGGAAAAGGAAAAAATAGTAAGAGAGAAAAGAAAGAGAATAAGAAAGAAGAGTGGAAAACACTATTTAAATGGGAGAGAAAACTCCAATAGAACAGCCACTAATCCCACCAAATGCCAGCAACAAATACCTATAGATGAATGCAAACTACAAACAACAACAAATATCAAGCGAGGAGAGGGAAAACAGAAGCAAAAAAACAAAAACAAAACAAACAAAATAACAAAAAGAAAAAGCGAAACAACCTCCCAAACAACCATAACAAAACCGATATAATCAACAATCAAGCAAACAACAACAAAATGACAGAGAGAAAAAAAAAATTTTTTTTGGATAGTGAAGAAAGAGAAGAGAGAGGTGTGTATGGACTTGTAGCAGGGGATTGAAAATTATATATATATAAGTTGGGTGAAATTTTAACAGTAGGTAAAAAGAAGGAATAGGGAAAATCTAAAGCAGGAATAGGTAAGAGAAATAGGACATCAAAAGGGGAAAAGTGAGGAAGAAAGTGTTGGAATAAAGGTAAAGTTGAGATAGAGTAAAATTATGCTAAAGGAAAGATGAAAATAGAATGTAGAACACTAATCCCAAAGTAAAAGATAAAATAGACACTTTTTTTAAAAAGGTAAAATAGTAGTAGTAATAATACTGATTGAAAATAAAAATGTAATAATTAAAAAGGTAAAATGAAGTGAGGAAAAAAAAAAAAAAATTTAGTTTTTTAAGTAAAAGATGAAAAAAAAATGAAAATGTGCAGTAGTGAAGGTCATTTACTTCCTCTACTGTTCTGTTTGGCACACCTGTTTAAAAGTCAGCACACTATTGAAGTTCCCTGTGTTTCACTGCTTCTCAGTGTTGTAGACCACAGTCTTGATTTTCAAGCAGGCTGTACTTTTTTTCTTGTACCTCTTTATTTGTGTTTACACAAGAGTCAATTTGTGGTTCAACCCTGGGTGGCAGTGTTTCTGGATTGACCTCTGGGTCTATAGGTCCTTTCTAGCTAGTGTTTAGAATTTGTTTTCCCTATGGCACTTAATACCAATTTGGAGGAAAGGGTTGCCCCAGAGCTGGTTCTCTGATGGTTATTCACCACTCTGATCCCCAGGTTCCACAAAAACAACTTTCCCCTGCAGTCTCTTAGAGTGTCCCCAGTTGGGTGATCCTATGTATTGGGCTTAGTAATCAAAAGCAAGAATTTAAAGGGGGGGAAAAAAGAGCCAGAGTACATGTGCAAACTCCAGCACTGCGGCTCAAGACTGTGCAGTCTTCTTTTCCCCTTTGGTCTAAGCAGGCGGCACACTGTTAAAATTTTTAGGCTGGCCTTTTGCGCCCAGTTCAGCTATGGATTGCTTTTTAGACTTCCCTTCTGTTAGCAGCCCTTTGGGTCCCCTTCCACATTCACAGATCACGCCAACCCCAACAGCAGTGGACTTTTCTGGGCAGAGACTTCCCTGTATCCTCCAGCTCCCGCATGCGCATTTCTCTCTCCTGCCCGGACCACAGACCTCACCTTATCCCAGGCAAAATCTGACCTTTCTGTGAAGAGGCGCAGACCTACTCCAGATCCACTTGGGGACCAGTGTTCCTGGGTTCGCAGCTGTTAGCTGGGTGCTGTTGTTGTATATTCCCAGGATTTTCAGGCTTCCGAGAACATCCACTCTCCCCTTCAAGATGTTCTGGTCTCCACGTCCCAGGTTCCTTCTCTTTGTTTGGGGTTTGAAGGTGCCCAGATGAGGCCCAGCTGTGAAGCAATGCAAGCTGCTGTGGAGCCTTGGGTCTTCTTTTGGAACCTCTGTGGCGCTCAGACCCAGCTGCATTTTGTTAGATTGCAAAATGCCAGGCCATTCATATGCAAAAGACTCTACACACAGCTGGTGTGGGGTTAGAAATTGTTTGGGGCGGGGTCTCAGGGAATCACTAGGGTGGAGCAAACAGCAATGGCTGCCCATCAGCACTACCCCAAAGAGGCCCCCGGGTCTCTGTGTCCTGAAGCACCATTCAGAAACAATGATCGCTGTAAGCACCTCTGAGAGAAAGCCGCCCTCCCATTCTGGCCCGATGCCAGACAGTCTAGTTTCTCCCCATATGGGTCTTGGTCCCCAGAGTCTTGCCCAGAACTGGAGTTCAGAGCAGTCGAGGGCTTGTATCTCCTTCCTGATTGAAAAAGACAACAGCGTATCCAGTTGCCGGCCCCTTTCACACATGCCTCCGTACCTCCACACTTCCACACCTCGGCACCTCCTACCAGACTCAATGCACTTTTCTCTTTCCTCCCAGCTGTAGAATTTCCACCCAGCCAGCCTTCCCATTGTTCTGGATGATGTCCATTTTGTCTTATAGTTGTAGTTTTGATGTGGTTGTGTGCAGCAGCAAGTTCAGGTATTTACCTATGCTGTCATCTTGGTTGTTCTCTCTCACATCATTGTTTTTAAATTAAATAAAACATTATGTGAACCCACAAGACTGACATTTTAAAATCTCAGTATCATGCCCTGGAAATTCATTCAATTATAATCTGTATAAATAGTTGCTTTATTTTTTACTAGGGGCCCAGTGCACAAATTTGTGCACCTTGAAAGGAACTGTGAGCCATGAGGCTGTGGTAGGCACAGGGGCATGTCTTGGCCCATCATCTGTGCCTCCATTTGGCCCCTCCCGCCACAGCCCACTGTCCCCTGTCTGCCAGCAGCCCTTTTCCCACTACTGCCACTCCCACATGCTGATGGCACCAGCCCCACTCGCACTCACTGATGGCATGGAGCAATTGGGGCCAGTGCCAGCAGCAGGTGCGAGCAGCAGCTGCTGGCCCCAGTTGTCCCTCAGGAGCAGCGGGAGGTGAAGAAACCCTGAGGGGTGATCGGGGCTGGCAGCCGACTGATGGTGCTGAGAGATCATGGCTAGCCCTGGGCGCTGGCAGCAGGTGTGAGCAGCGGCTCTAGCCCTGGCAGCAGGTATAAGCAGGGCCAGCACAGCAGCAGGTCTGAGTGCCCAGTGGGACCATGGCACACAGAAGCAAAGAATTTTCAGTAACCAGCAGAGTCTCACCCTAATGACAGCGACCAGTGCCCTGACTTGGTCTGTCGTCCCCTCTCACCTGCTCCAGCATCCCACCGCGGCTGACACCTACCATGTTCTGTGTTCTGCCTCCTGCTGCCAATAACCGCCATGTTCCATGCACACCCCCTGATCGTCAGCACACGTCACAGCAAACAGTTGTTCAGTTGTTCAGTTGTTCCACCGTTCAGTCTATTTGAATATTGGGGTTTAATAGATTGCTGAGTAGGATTCTATGTATGGCTGTAGTACAATCTATTCAACCATTCACAAGTAAAAGACAAAGAGAGTGATTTTATTTTTACTTATTAGGTATAAAGCTGCTGTAAACATTCATGAACAGATTTTGTAAAATAGGTTTTCACAAATGTCCAAATATGCAATTCATTGATTATTTTTGTAAACTCATATCCTACCTAATAAAATGGTAATATGTAAATTACCATCACTCTGCTATGCCCACGATTGGGCCAGGGGGAGGCACAGGGGGCGGGACTCAGGGTGGCCGGGATAGCCGATTGGGCCCGCAGGACACTGAGCTCACGTCGCCAGTGGCGGAGCGAGCTCAGTGTCTGCGCCATGGCTGTGCTGTGGAAAAGAAGGGGCCTCTGGGGCAGCGAGCTTACGTCCTTCCACAGACCATCAAAAGCGGGGGAGCTGGGTGCCTGTCTGCTCCGGCACCAGGCCTTTCAGAAGCCTCCGCTGAGCCAGAATCTTCCAAAAGATTCTGGCACCAGCGGACAGGCACCCAGCTCCACCGGGATTGAAAGTGAAAGCGTGTAGGGGACCCTACACGTGCATGATTCAATCATGCACTGGGCCTCTAGTTTAATTTTATAAGATTCTGCCAAATTCTTTTGAAGAGTGTGCTATTTTGCATGCCAACCAAGTGTGTTAGTGGTCTAATTTATTCACATTTTCACTGGCAATTGGTAAGTCATTTCTTTATTTGAGATGTTTTAATATGTGTATAATATTACAACTTATAACATGGAACACTTTTTAAAAATGTATGTTTTTACTGATTTTAGAGAGGAAAGGAGAGGGAGAGAGAGATAGAAGCATCAATGATATGAGAGAATCATGGATCAGCTGCCTCCTGCATGCCCCCTATTGGAGATTGAGCCTGCAAACCAGACATGTCTCCTGACTGGAATCAAACTGTGACATTGTGGTTCATAGGTTGATGCTCAATCACTGAGCCATGCCAGCAGGTCTAGAACACTTTTTATGTATTTATTTCCCATATTAATATCCTCCTTGGTAAAAGATGTCTTTATGTCTTTTTGTTCACTTGTTAATTAGATTTTGACTTATTGTTGAGTTTTAAATTTTATTTAAACACTAGAGGCCCAGTGCACAAAATTCATGCCTGGAAGGGGGTGTGTCCCTCAGCCCAGCCTGCACCCTCTCCAATCTGGGACCCCTCAAGGGATGGCTGACTGCCTGTTCAGGCCCGATCCCACCAGGCATCCCTCTCACAATCCAGAGCTGCTGGCTCCCAACCGTTCACTTGCCTGCCTGCCTGCCTGATTGCCCTTAACCACTTCTGCCTGCCAGCCTGATCGACACCTAATTGCTCCCCTGCCGGCCCAATTGCCCCTAACTGCCCTCCCCTGCAGGCCTGGTCTCCCCTGACAGCCTGGTCGCCCCTAACTGTCCTCCCCTTCAGGCCTGGTCACCCCTAACTGCTCTCCCCTGCAGGCCTGGTTGCTCCCAACTTCCCTCCCCTGAAGGCCTGGTCCCCCCACAACTGCCCTCCCCTGCTGGACCAGTCATCCTTATCTGCCTCCCCTGCCCACCTGGTCACCCCTAACTGCTCTTCCCTGCAGGCCTGGTCACCCCCAACTGCCCTCCCCTGCAGGCCTGGTCACCCCTAACTGTCCTCCTCAGATAATAAGAGTTGTCTCTAAGATTTGCTCACTTCTTCTTCCCAAGGCATAAGATGACACCTTTACAAATGAATAATTCCTCAACAAATGGAAATTTACTCTATGAAGGGACTTTTATGCCACACATTGAAGTTGAAAGGATCAGGGCAGATTCTTCTATGCTAGCTTTTAATAAATTGTCACCAACCTAAAATAATCTTTATGCCAAAGTGGCATATTTTGTGATGATATAGTCTGATCTCTTTTATTAAATGTAAATTGTCTGTCTGATAAATAATTTGAAAATGTTTTCTCCTGGTCTGTAGCTTGTCTTTTCCCAAAACAAAATTTAAAAATTTTATTAGGTCAAGTTTATCAGTGTTTTCTTATAATTTATGAATTTGCTATCAAAGAGAAGTTTTATTTTCCTAGCCCTAAGTAAATCAAGAATTTTCTCCCAGAATGTGTTTCTTAAAAAGTTTTATTGTGTCTATATATATAAAAAGCCAGTGACCAGAATGTCATAATGACCAGAACAACCATTCGCTATGACGCGCACTGTGGCCAGTGAACTGGCCCAATTCGGGGATAGGGCTGGTGGCCAATCTCCCATGGTTCTTCTCCCTGGCTGGCCCTGCCCCTGATCGCACCCCCCACCACAATAGGAGCAGAGCTGGCTGGCCAACTTCCTGCACCCCCTCCTCTGGCCAGCCCCACCCCTGATGGGCCTCCACCACACTGATTGGCCCACAGCACCTCCCCATAGCCTTCCCCACCCTGATCAGGGGCCAGGGCTGGCTGGCCAACTGCCTGAAGCCCCTCCCCCCAGCTGGCCCCAAACCCCATGGGTTCCCACCACCCCAATCAGCTTGAAGCCCTTCCCCCCCAGCCAGCTCCAACCCCAATAAGTCCCCCCATGCCATTTGGAGGTAGGGCGCACCAGCCAATTGCCCACAGCCCCTCCCCGAAGCCATCCCAGCCCTGATCAGGCCCATTTGGGGCAGGCCAGCAGGCCAATCTCCTGCCAACTCCTCCTCCTGACAGGCCCTGTCCCAATCCACCCCCATTGGGTCTGGGTGGGGCAGACCCCACCCATGCACAAATTCATGCAGTGAGCCTCTAGTAACATTATATTAACACAAAGTACATGATCAATTCTCAATTAATTTTTGTAGAATTAAGGTTAAATTATGCCTTTATAAAAAAATTTTATCCCATGGAAATCCACTTATTCTTGATCCATTTGTCAAGCCACTCTTTCCTTCATTTAATTTCTTTTGCAACTTTGAGGAAAATCAGTAATTCTAAGTTATATAGGGGTATAAGGCTTTAATTTTACTAATCTACTAGAGGCCCGGTGCATGAAATTCATGTACAGGGGGGCCCTCAGCATGGTCTGCAATCTGGGACCTCTCAGGGGATGTCTGACTGCAATCCAGGACTGCTGTCTCCTAACCATTCAACTGCCTGCCTGCCTGCCTGCCTGATCACCCCTAACCACTCTGCCTGCCTGCCTGATTGCCCCTAACTGCTTGCCTGCCTGCCTGATCACCCCTAACTGCTGGTCTGCCGGCCTGCTCAGTGTGCATCATAGCAATTGGTCATTCTGCTGTTCAGTTGATTTGCATATTACCCTTTTATTATATAGGATGAATCTTTCTATGACAATACCATACAGTATTGATTTTATACCTGTATAATAAATCTTGGGATATAGTAGATTGATACTTCCACTTTATAATTTTTAAAAAGTAATGTTCGTTTATAGTATAGCCAGTGATATTGTATATAAATTTTAGAATAAGCTCCCTATACAAAAAATTTTGCTGAAATTTTGATTAGGAGGACTATATATACATAGTAGAGGCCTGCTGCATGAAGATTCATGCAAGAATAGGCCTTCCTTCCCCTGGCTTTGCTCCCAGCCACCTGGGAACCTACAAGTCCTCACTCCCGGCTGCAGCGCTGCTCCTGTAGCTCCCTTCGCCTCACACACTACCCCTCATAGCAGGCATCCCGCCCCACCTGGTCGCTCCACGTCTGCATATGAAAATTAACCAGCCATCTTTGTTGGGGTAATTTGCATACTCACTCCTGGTTGGCTGGTGTGCATCATGGAGGTATGGTCAATTTGCATATTTCTCTTTTATTAATATAGATATGTAGTTCTGTATAATAGAGATCTTCATATGTTGAGTCTTCTAACTAGTGCACTCAGTATATCCTTCATACTGCGTAGTTTTTGTTTACTACTACTTACAAATGGGTTTTTTTAAATAGTACTTATAGATCATATACATATTTTATGTGTATAAAATGTGTTTTATTTGGAACAGTTATAAATAATATTTTTATTTTTACTTTTTAAATATTTCCTTTTCAATCACAATTTACATTTAATGCCATTTCACACTAGTTATAGGTGTATGGAAAAGTTGGTGGAAAACCATGCACTTTGCACAGTGGTCTACCTGATGCCTGAGGGACTTACCTGGCCCCATACACTGTTATTTCAGCATTATTGACTATATTCTCCATGTTGTAATCTGTATTTATGTGACTATTCTGTAACTACCTATTCCTACTGCTTAATCCATTCTTTTGTTTTTACCTGTCCCCATTGCTCTCAGACAGCTCTCAGCCTGTTCTCTGTATCTATGAGTCTTTCTATTTTTCTTGCTTGTTTGTTTTCTTCATTAGATTCCACATATAAGAGAAATCATATGGTATTTGTATTTCTCTCACTGGCTTATTTAATTTAACTTAATACTCCTGGTTTCAGACTCCCCTAATAGGTTATATTCTCTTCTGTTTTACAACTAGCTGGTATTCTATTTTGTAAGTATATCATCTTTTGTTTTTTGTTGTTGTTGTTATTTACCTACTCATTATGGGCACTTGGGTGGATTCCCAAATTTGGGTTTTGGAAATAATGCAGTAATAAACACATTATTTTTAATTAGAGTTTGGTTTCCTTCTAATATACTCTTAGAAGTAGAATCACTAATCATAAGGCAGTTCCTTTTTTAAAATTTTGAGGAACCACTATACTGTTTTCCACAGTGGCTGCAGCAATCTGCATTCCAACCAATGGTGCACAAAGAGTCCATTTTCTCCACATCTTTGCCAACACATGTTGTTTGTAGTTATTGATGACATGTCATTGTGGTTTTAATTTGCATTTCTCTAATGATTAATAAAGTTAGGTACAAATCAAATAAACCCATTAAACTAACCAAGAAAAAAAAACAGACATAGATATAGAGAACATACAGCTTTCAGAGAGCAGGAGGGCATGGGTGAAAAGTGATGGGATATGTCAAAATTACTCATAGACACAGACAATCTTATATAATAAAAGCCTAACATTCTAAATGTCTGGTTGACAGGTTGGCCATTCAACCAATCAAAGCGCAATATGCTAATGATATGCTAAGGCCACTCAACTGCTCTCTAGGACATGCACTGATCACCAAGGGGCAGAGAGTCAACTGGTCAACCAGTCGCTATGATGTGCACTCAACACCAGGGGGCAGACACTCCAACTGGTGACCAGTAGATTAGCTTGCTGCTGAGGTCCAGCTGATTGGGATTGAGCAAGACAGGCCAGACACACCCAGGAGCCCTCCCATGATACCTCCCCAGCTGACCAACCTTCCGCATCCCTCCCTGTTCCTGATCATGAACTGGTAGGGTCCCTCAGCCTGGCCTGTTGCCCTCTCATAATCCAGGACCCTCAGGGGTATGTCAGAGAGCTGGTTTCAGCCTAATCCCACAGGCCAGGCCAAGCGATCCAACTTGTGCATGAATTCCTGCACTGGGCCTCTAGTATTATGATGATTACCAAAGGAAAAGGGGCTGCAGGGAGTTAAAAGAGGATAAAATGAAGATAGTAGTGACAGAAGGAGACTTGAACTTGGATGCTGAACACAAAATACAATATTCAGATTATGTATTATTATATATATTCAGATATGTACACCTAAAATCTATATAATTTTTAAACCAATATCACTCAATAAATTCATTTTAAATCACTTAAAACTGTATCAATTAAAGAAATGGTGACAAGGACAGAGTCACACATGAGCTCACATTCAAAGACCTGGCTCCCCAATGTCTTTGAGTGCATGAATTAATATAATAAAATTTATTTATTATGGTGAAATTACTGTTGTGATCTCTAGGGACTGGTCAGTGCTATTGTATGGAGTAGTTGATAATTTCATCTGGTCTTGTTGTCTACCATGCTTTTTCTCAGTTTTGTTTTCAAGGGTGTTGAGTGTGGTTTTCCACTCATCTAGGTCTGGGATTCAACCACAACTGATGTCTAGATATTATCTTTAGTTTGACAAAAAATAGGTCTATTTGGTGAACAGACTGACTCTGTTCTTTTAATGTTTAATGATGACCAGAACTTCATTGACCTGAGGACTTAATGATTAAGGGAGTGGACTTACAAAAGAGAGGAGAGCAGATGGTGAATCAGGGTGCTAGAATCAAAAGTAAAGAATAAAGGATATGCCATATTTAAGAAAAGAATTTGGTCATGAGATTTAGAGATGGCAGCTGGCAGGACGGGGGTGAGGGAGAGGGTGTGTGTGAGGGAGGGAATGAAAGGAGAGTGTGTGGATGTGTGTGGTGTGTGTGTGAGTGAGGGACAGTTAAATCCGGCAGGAGCATCAGGGACTGGAAGACCAGGCTCTCTTGAACAGGGAGAGACTACCACAGCTGCGGGCACTCCCGGACTGCAGGACTTGGGCACGGAGCACATGCCATCTTGAAGGGCAGAGTGGCCTTTTCTAGGAACTCCTCAGCACCACCACCAAAACACACCTTGGACACTGCCCACAACCCAGCAGCCACTCTAGCCAAAATCCTGCTGCTCCACCCACAGACCCGCAGACCCTGGGACCTCCACCTCCAAAGGGGCACCACTCCCTCAGCAGTAAGTACAACTTCCCCCCTCCACAGCAGCAGAACTCTGGACACCACATTCACGTGTTTCCAGCTTGCAAGCATCCAGGTTACATCACTCCGTAGGCAGTGCCTAGGAGGCATTGTGAGCCCCTGCTGGATATGATTTTGTACAGACAAGGTGCGCTGCCCCGCAGCAGAAATTCTGAATTCCCTCTTCCTGAAAAACTGCCTACAAACAACCCAGCTGCACAACTTCAGTGCCATGGCCCCTCAGATATTGTCATAGCTCTGCACTGGCAAACACACTGCCACAGTCATGCATTTCCAATGTGTAGGCACCCTGAGCCCATTTATCCACAGGGCACTTGTGGGAGCTGCTGTGAGCTCTCACTGGGTGCGATATTGGACAAACAGGGACACAGTCCTCTCAGCAGTAGAAATTCTGAATTTCCTCATCCTGGATACCTGCCCACAGATACCTCAATTATGCAGCTTCAGGGCCAGGGCCCTTCAGAGTGCTTCAGTGCCCCTCACTGGCAAATGCACCAAGGGTGCCATTGTGAGCTGCTACAGGGAGCACATGCCTATCCATCACAGGTACAACAGCAAAGACTGCGTCTTCCCACCCCATAGCTGCAGAACTCTGGAAACCACAGTCATGCATTACCAGAGCGCAGGCCTCTTGATCCCCATGACCCCAACAGAGTTCCTGGGTGCCCTTGTGAGTCCCCAATGGAAATGCATGATTTCAATCAAGGGCGCTAGACAGCAAAAAATGGAACACGTCCCTCCATGGCTAATGATTTCTAGACACTGCAGTTGTGCCTTTACAGTACACAAGCCTACATCAAGAGAACCCAAATAGCTCAAGTAGGGAGCTACGCTAGATTACCAAGCCCAGGAGACCTGAGAGATCACACCAGTAGCACCATCCCCAAAAGAACCAGGGTAGCAAAGCAATTGGATCTACAATTAAAATATTACAGCAAGGAGGGGAGCCAAGATGGCGGCAGAGTTGAACGGCTGATCTGTTGCCTCGCATGGCAGTTTCAGAAATACAACTAAAAGATGGACTGGTGAGTGAGGCGACTCCTGCTCACGTCTCCCCAGGCCGGGCGGCTGCTCCTCTCAGTCAGCACCTCAGCCGGGGCCATGGGCTCGACGGCGGCCGCGGCAGCTACTGTGGCGGCGGCTGTGGACTCGGCGCAGTGGCTCTCGGTAAAGGAAGACACCATCTTTCTTCAGGAGAGGCTCATTCGCGTCACCGACCTGGCCGAGCTGCCCAGTAGATCCTCGGGACCCCGGTGGCCGCCGACACCAACTTGGAGGATTTTTATGATTTCCCATCTTAAATTCAAGTCCTTTAGCCATTTTGAGAGAGGAGAACCAAGAAGGCGGCAAAGTTAAACAAATGAACTGCACTGCGCACAGCAATTTCAAAAATACAACTGGAGGACAGAGTGTCTGCCACCCAGAACCACAGGAGAGCTGGCTGAATGGTGGATTTACAACTAAGAGGGAAGAGGAAAGAGCAAACTCGGAGGGGATGAGGTGCGGAGGCGCGTGGGTCAGGCTGGTGATGGCGGAAGGGACGTGCGGCTTTTTTTCCAACCCTAGGGGAGATTAGCTCCACATCACTCTGAAATCCAGCTTCTGGGGACGCGCAGGAGACCCAGACGCCTGCAGGGAGAGGCTGGACCCTCTGCATTCGTGTAGGAGAGTGGGAGTAACTTACCTGCGGAGGTGCACCCAGCAATCAGTGTTTGCTGCGCTGGAGTGCGGGACGAGGGGACTTGGAAACGTGGAAAGGCAGAAAAAGCAGACTTGCAGCCATTGCGGTTAGCCACGCCATGGCCTGGCGGCGCCCTGAGACCCACCCCACTCTGAGACCCGCCCCGCCCTGGGACCCTATACATTTATATATTATGTACAACCACATTTTATATAATTCCAATGAGACCATGTTTTTCAGGCCCGCCCGGACTCCAAGCAGCGGCTTTTGCATGTGGGTGGCCTGCCCTGTGGCAGCTTGGCCAGATGAACTGCGGTTCCAGTCGGAGTGCTCCAGGGCCGCTCAGGCAGGAGGAGGAAACTGCAGTTTTTACTGTAACTCCTGCTAAGTGGCCTCAGACAGTAGCTGACCTACACTCCATTGGAGACCAAGAAATGAGGGCATCTAGTGGTCATTGTGAGATGACACCAGATTTCAACCACTCGCATAAGGGATACATTCAAGAGGCAGACTCAGTGAGCGCCAAAGCCTTGCTGCCACAAGTCCCGGCCCATAAACGTGTCTCCTGCACAGCAACTCTTCCTTGATAGACACAGCGGGTCCTCACAGCCAATTGGCCTGGAGGAAAATTCCTCCCAGTGACACCAACAACAATCAAGACTTAACTACACAAAGGAGGACCAAGATGGAGGCATAGGGCGGACGCCTGATTGTTGCCTACCACAACAATTTTGAAACTACAACGGGAAAACAGAGCAGACACCATGCAGAACCACCAGAGGGCTGGCTGAGCAGATGCTCTACAACTAGAATAAAAGAGAGGGGTACGCGGGATGATGCTGATGCCGGTGAGCGAAAGATCACACTTTAAGAACTATGGCTCAGGTGAAACAATGGCGGCCTGGAACATGCTCGGTGCAGTTCCCCCGGCGGTCTCCGGCTGATGGGACAGCTCCACTCACTGCTGAGCACAGACAAACGAGCCCCTGGGAGAAATGGGGTGGGAGACTCCGCGCTTGCTGACCTCCGATTCCTTCAAGAATCTCAACGCCCCGGAAGCGGCCAGGTGCGCACATTCAGCGACCGGCAACCGCTGCAGACCCAAGCACCAACGCAGCGACCCCGGACCAGCCCGCCACTGAGCACCGGACACACCAGAGCTTTGCTGAGCCCTCCGCCCAACGAGTTCTGCGGAAGCCGCCCCGGAGCTCTGAGAAAATGGCTGAAGTAATTGCTGAGAGGGAATTGACCAACAGGAATTGGGATCAAGAAGATGAAGCCCCGCTGGGTCCCGGGTCCTGGTGAGGTCACGCGCCCCTCGGTCTGGGTGAGGCTGGAACCTGGGTCAGGGTGGGGCTGGGTCCCGGGTCCGGGCGAGGGCGTGTGCCCCTGGGTCTGGGTGAGGCCACGCTCCTGGTTCTGGGAGAGGCCACGCGCCCCTGGGTCTGGGTGAAGCTGGATCCCGGGTCCGGATGAGGCCGTGCGCCCCTGGATCTGTGTGAGGCTGGGTGCTGGGTCCGGGTAAGGCCGCCCCCCTGGGTCCAGGTGAGGCTATGCGCCCCTGTGTCTGGGTGTAGCTGGATCCTGGGTCCGGGTGAGGCCGTGCGCCCCTGGATCCGGGGGAGGCCACGTTACTTGGGGTCTGGGAGAGGCCGCGCGCCCCTGGGTCCGGGTGAGGCCACTCACCACTGGGTCCAGGTGAAGCTGGATCCCGGGTCCGGGTGAGGCCGTGTGCCCCTGGATCTGGGTGAGGCTGGGTCCCAGGCCCGGGTGAGGCCGCCCCTATGGGTCCGGGTGAGTCTATGCACCCCTGTGTCCAGGTGGAGCTGGATCCTGGGTCTGGGTGAGGCCGTGCGCCCCTGGATCCGGGGGAGGCCACGTGACTCGGGGTCTGGGAGAGCCCGTGAGCCCCTGGGTCCGGGTGAAGCCAGATCCCGGGTCCGGGTGTGGCCGTGTGCCCCTGGATCCGGAGGAGGCCACGTGACTCGGGGTCTGGGAGAGTCCGCGAGCCCCTGGGTCCGGGTGAAGCCGGATCCCCGGTCCGGGTGAGGCCATGTGCCCCTGGATCCGGGTGAGGCTGGGTCCCGGGCCTGGGTGAGGCCGCGCGCCCCTGGGCTGGGAGAGGCCACGCGCCCCTGGGTCCGGGTGAGGCCATGCGCTTCTGGGTCCAGGTGAAGCTGGCTCCTGAGTCTGGGTGAGGATGTGTGCCCCTGGATCTGGATGAGGACACACGCCCCTGGGTCCGGGTGAGGCTGCATGCCCCTGGATCCGGGTGAAGCTTGATCCCGGGTCCGGGTGAGGCCGGGCGCCCCTGGATCCGGGTGAGGCCATGCGCCCCTGGGTCTGGGTGAGGGTACACGCCCCTGGGTCCGGGTGAAGGTGGCTCCTGAGTCCGGGTGAGGACGTGCGCCCCTGGATCCGGATGAGGACACGCGCCCCTGGGACTGGGTGAGGCCACGCGCCCCTGAGTCCAGGTGAAGCCGTGCCCCTGGGTCCGGCCGAGACCAAACCAGAGGGAGTCGGACCTGCATTACCACCATTTGTCCACCATCCAGAGCTGAAAAGTCAGTGCCGATATGTACACATAAGGAACTGGTGGACATTGAAATTGGGTCTCAAAAGAACTGTGGGTCCAGAAAGAAACTCACTACAGATTGATTCATTTGCCTGTCATCATAACTATTATTGCTCATCTCACATTCAGTACTTATAAGTATATTTCTAGTGACACATGATCTCACTCATCTAGGGGAAATGAGGAACAACATAGACTGATGAACAAGAACAGAATCAGAAACAAGGAGGCATCGATCGGACTATCGGGCCTCAGAGGGAGGGTAGGAGAGGGTAGGGGGTGCGGGGAGAGATCAACTAAAGGACTTGTGTGCATGCATACGAGCCTAACCAATGGTTAAGGTCAACAGAGGGTTGGGGCATCCGTGGGGAGGGGTGTGGGATGGGAATGGGGGGATGAGGACAAATATGTGACACCTTAATCAATAAAGAAATTTAAAAAAAATGACAACAGCCAAAAAATATATATATTACAGCAAAACATGGGAAGACAAAAAAGCAATCCCCAAAGGAAAGAAAAAGAGGAATCACCAGAAAGAGAGTTGAATGAAATTGAGGTTAGCAACATGTAAGAGAAAGAATTCAGAATAATGGTTATAAGAATGCTCAAATGGCTGGATGACAAATACACATAACTAAATGACAAATAAACACAACTCAATGAGAATTATAAGGAGCTGAATGACAATGACACCAACATGAAAAGGAACCAAGAGGAAATGAAGAACGACATAGCTGCAATAAAGAACACAATGGAAGGTTTAAACAGTAGACTAGAAGTGGCTGAAGACAGCTTCAGCAAATTAGAATACAAGGTAGGAAAAAACACACAAACAGCAGCAACTGGAAAGAAGACTTAAAAAGCAAGAGAAGAGCCTAAGGGACCTTTGAGACAACGCAAAACGAAACAACATTCGCATACTAGGGGTACCAGAAGGAGAGGAAGAGAAGCAAGGAATAGAAAACCTATTTGAAGAAATAATGACAAAAAACTTCCCTGATATTGGCAAGAAAAAAACTATGCAAGTCCAAGAAGCACATAGTGTCCCCAACAAGATGAACCCAAAAAGACCAACACCAAGAACATAATAATTAAATTGGCAAACACCAATGACAAAGTAAGAATCATAAAGGCTGCCAGAGAGAGAGAGAGATGAAAGTTACCTACAAAGGATCCCCATCGGTATATCAAAAGATTTCTCAACAGAAACACACCAAAACAGAAGGGAATGAAATGAAATATACAAAGTGATGCAAACCAAGAGACTGAATCCAAAAATACTGTACCCGGTAAGGCTATCATTCAAAATTTAAGGTGTAATCAGGAGCTTCACAGACAAAAAAGGCTAAAAGAGTTTATTACTAACAAGCCAGCAATGAAAGAAATGATAAAGGGACTGCTTTAAAAGAAGAAAGAGAAAGGCAAGAAGAAACATAAACATTAAGAATAAAAATGACAGGCTGAGGAAGATGGATGCCAATGGGAAGGCAGACTGCAAGATACTGTGTGAGTGAGAGAAGAAAGGGAGAGTGTGTGGTCACACGGGAAGTGTTTGTTGGTGAGTTGAGGGGCAGCTATACTCCAGGAGACTGTGGAGGACAGCAAGACGGGGTTCCCCTGACGGGCAGCCCCCACTACTGCTGGGTTCCCTCCCGGAGCGACCAGCAATGACACGGAGACTGTGCCATCTTGAGGGGAAGGTGGATGTTATCGGAAGCCTGAAAATCTACAACGATGGCACCCAACAAATGGCTGAGAACCCAAGAACACCGATTCCCAAGTGGCATGAGCATGAGGATTCAGAGGGGCACTGCACCCACAAATAGAAAGGTCATATTTCACCTGGGATAAGGTGAGGTCTGTGGTTCAGGCAAGAGAGAGAAACGTGCACTGTGGGAGCTGGAGGATACAGGGAAGTCTGTGATCAAAAAAATCTGTGGCCGTTGGGGCTGGCATGATCCATGAATGTGGAAGGGAGTCTGCAGAGCTGCTAACAGGAGGGAACTCTATTAAGCAACCCATAGCTGAACTGGGTGCAAAAGGACAGGCTAAAATTTTTTAAAGTGTGCTGGCTACTTAGACCCAAGGAGAAAAAAGACTCCAGAGACTTGCGTGCAGCACCTTACTCTGGCTCTTATTGTACTTCTGATTAAATCCTTGCTTCTAAACACTAAGCCCAATACATAGGATCACCCAACTGGGGACACTCTAAGAGACTGCAGGGGAAAGTTGCTTTTGTGGAACCTGAGGATCAGAGTGGGGAATAACCATCAGAGAAATAGCTGTGGGGCAACCCTTTCCTCCAAACCGGTATTAAGTGCACAGGGAAAACAAAATCTAAACACTAGCTAGAGAGGACCTATAGACCCAGAGGTCAATCCAGAAATACTGACACCCAGGGGTTGAATCACAAATTGACTCTTGTGTAAACATAAATAAAGGAGTATAAGGAAAAAAGTACAGTCTGCTTGCAAATCAGGACTGTAGCCTACAACACTGAGGAGCAGTGCAACGCAGGGAACTTCAATACTGTCCTGACTAGGAAATAGGCATGCCAAACAGAAGAGTAGAGGAAGTGAAAGACCTTTACTACTGCACATTTTTATTTTATTTTTTAATCTTTTAGTTAAGAAACGAAATTATTTTCCTCACGTGATTTTACCTTTTTAATTATTACATTTTTATTTTCAATCAGTATTATTACTACTACTATTTGAATTTTTTTTAATGTCTTTTCATTTTCTATTTCTTTTACTATGGGATTAGTGTTCTACATTCTATTTTCATCTTTCCTTTAACATCATTTTACTCTATCTCAACTTTATGCCAGCATTCTCTTCCTCACTTTTCCCCTTTCGTTGTCCTCTTTCTCTTACCCTATTCCTGTTTATATTTTCCCTATTCCTTCTTTTTACCTACTGTTAAAATTACACCTTACTTATATATCTAATTTCCAATGCCTGCTACAAGTCAATACACACCTCTCTCTTCTCTTTCTTAACTATCCAAATAAAATTTTTCTCTCTGTCTTTTTGTTGCTGTTTGCTTGATAGTTGATTATACCATTTTTATGCTTCTTTGTGAGATTGTTTTTTCCTTTTCTTTTTTTTGTTTTGTTTTTGTTTTAGTTTGTTTGTTGCTTCTGTTTTCCCTCGCCTCACTTGATGTTAGTAGTTGTATGTAGTTCGCACTCATCTCCACGTATTTGTGGCTAGCATTTGTTGGGATTAGTGGCTGTTCTATTGGAGTTTTCTCCCCATATAAATAGTTTTTTCCCCCTCTTCTTTCTTATTCTTTCTTTTGCCTCTTACTTTTTTTCCCATTTCTGAATTTCATTTTTTGCACTACTTTATTTTTTCTCTTCTTTCTTTCTTATCCTCTAATTCTCATTTCTCTGGTGATCACCTTTATTTGGTGTTATTAATATCATGAATTCATTTGTGTACAATGCCTTGTGCATGGTGCCTAATTTTTTTGTATTTTGTGCCATTAAATCAATGCATGAGAGAGAGAACTACATAACGAGGAACCCGGAGAAGAAAGATCATGGGAAGATAAAGAAACAGCATGTATATGAAAGAAAAGGAGGCATCATCAGAAAAGGAAGTAAACGAAATGGAAGCAAGCAACCTGTCAGAGAAAAATTCAGAGAAATGGTCATAAGGTGCATAAAAGAATGGAAGACAAATTCAACAATATGTGTAAGAACCAAGAGGATATGAAGAACCAAAAAGAAATGAAAAATGACATCGGTGCTGTAAAGAACTCAATAGAAAGCATAAAGAGTAGACTAGAAGAAGTAGGGGACCACATCAATAAGCTAGAAGACAAGAAGGAAAAAAATACCCAAGTAGAGCAACTTCTAGCAAAAAAAATTAAAAGCAGGAGAAGAGGCTAAGAGAACTTTGGGACAACATGAAACGAAACAACATCTGCATAACAGGATGCCAGAAGGAGAGGAAACTGAGCAAAGAATAGAGTACCTGTTTGAAGAAATAATGACAGAAAACTTCCCTGATATAAGGAAAAAAAAACCACACAAATCCAAGAAGCTCAATTTTCCAGTGTAATACAAAAGAACAACAAAACCAAGAGTGGTTTCTTTGAAAAGATAAATAAGATTGATGAACCTATAGCCAGGCTCACCAAGAAGCAAAGAGAGAGGACCTAAATAAACAAAATCAGAAATAAAAGAGTAGAAATAACAACAGTACCCAAAAAAGTACAAAGGATTGTTAAAAAATACTATGAACAACACTACTCCAACAAACTACACAACCTGGAGGAAATGGACATATTCCTAGAAAAATACAACCTTCCAAAACTCAACCAGGAAAATTCTAAAAATCTCAATAGGCCAATAACTATGGAAGAAATTGAAGCAGTCATCAAAAAGCTTCCAGCAAACAAAAGTCTGGGACCAGATGGTTTCAGAGGGGAGTTTTACCATACATTCAAAGAACTAAAACCTATCCTCCTCAGACTATTCCAAAAAATTCAAGAGGAATGAACACTTCCAAGCTCATTCTATGAGCCAGCATCACCCTAATACCAAAACCAGATAAAGAAAACACAATGAAAGAGAATTACAGGCCAATATCCCCCATGAACATAGTTGCCAAAATCCTCAATAAAAGTCTAGCAAATCAGATCCGGCAGTACATAAGAAAGATCATACACCATGACCAAGTAGGATTTATCCCAGGAATGCAAGGATGGTACAATATTCGCACATCAATAAATGTGATACATCACATAAACAAATTGAGAGATAAAAATCACATAGTCATATCAATTGATGCAAAAAAGCATTTGACAAAATCCAACAACCTTTCCTGATAAAAATTCTCAGAAAGGTGGGAATGGAAAGATCATACCTCAACATAATAAAAGCCATATATGACAAACCCACAGCCAGCATCATACTCAATGGGCATAAACTAAAACGATTTCCCCTAAGAACAAGAACAAGGCACTGATGCGCACTCTCACCACTCCTCTTTGACTCAGTACTGGAAGTATTAGCCATTGCGATTAGACAAGAAAGAAATAAAAGGCATCCAAATTGGAAAAGAAGAAGTAAATCTCCTTATTCACAGATGACATGATACTGTACATAAAAAACCCTAACGAGACAACTGGAAGACAACCACTGAACATCTGGGAGCCCCAGAACTCCGGTCCCCAATTGGTTCAAACACGTGGATTCAAAGGAGCTCTTCAGTCCACCACGGAAAGGTCAGATTGCGCCTGGGATAAGGTGAGGTCTCTGGTCCCAGTGGGAGAGAGACATGCACGCTTTGCGGGGGGCTGGAGGACCAGGGAAGTCTGTGCCTAGAAAAGTCCATGGTTGTTGGGGCAGGCATGATCTGTGAATGTGGAAGGGGGTCCTCAGAGCTGTTAACAGAAGGGATCTCTAAAAAGCAACCCATTTTGATCTGATGCGGAGGGACAGCCTATGGATTTCAAAGGTGTGCAAGCTGCTGAGACTTGTGCATAGACCCATTGTTCGCACACTTGGGCTTTTTCCTCTTCATTTCCCTCTGATTACTAAGCCCAATACACAGGATCATCCAGTTGGGGACACCCTGGGAAACTGCAGGGGGAAGTTGTTGTTCTGGATCCTGGGGATCGGAGCAGGGAGTGACCATCGGAGAGCCAGCTCTGAGGCAGACCACCTCCACAAACCAGTATTGAGTGCCACAGGGAAAGAAGGCTAGAGTGGCCATAGAGACCTGGAAGTCAATCCAGAAACACTGCCACCCAAGGGCTGAATCACAAATTGACTCTTGTGTAATCAAAAATAAAGGAATACGAGAAATTAAGACACCGCCTGCTTAAAAATCAGGACTGGCTTACAACACTGAGGAGCAATGGAACCCAGGGAACTGCAACATTATCCAGACTGGGAAACAGGCGTGCCAAACAGAACAATAGAGGAAGTGAATGACCTTCACTACTGCACATTTTATTTTTTTTTATTTTTTATTTTTATTTATAGTTTTATTTTTTTATTTTCATTTTTTGCATCTTTTACTTAAGAAACTATGTTTTTTCTTTTTTCATCACTTGATTTTACCTTTTTAATTATTACATTTTTATTTTCAATCAGTATTATTACTACTACTATTTTACCTTTTTTTAAGTGTCATTTTATTTTCTCTTTATTTTACTTTGGGATTAGTGTTCTACATTCTATTTTCATCTTTCCTTTAGCATCATTTTACCTTATCTCAACTCTACCTTTATGCCATGACTCTCTTCCTAACCTTTCCCCTTTTGGTGTCCTGTTTATCTTAACCCTTTCCTGCTTTAGATTTTCCCTATTCTTTCTGTTTACACCCTGTAAAGTTTTCACCCTACTTATATATCTAATTTCCAATCCCCTGCTCCATGTCCATACACACCTCTCTATTCGCTGTCTTAACTATCCAAAAAACTGTTTTTCTCTCTGTCCTTTTGTTGTTGATTGCTTGAATGTTGATTATATAGAATTTTTATGCTTTTTTGTGAGATTGTTTTGTTTATTCTTTGTTTGTTTGTTTTTTTGTTTGTTTTGTGTGTTTTTTTTGTTTTTTACTTCTGTTTTCCCTTGCCTCAATTAATATTAGTTGGTGTTGTAGTTTGTATTAATCTCCAGGTACTTGTTGCTGGCATTTGCTGGGATTAGTGGTTGTACTATTGGAGTTTTCTGCCCATGTATATAGTTTGTTCCCCTTTTCTCTCTTAGTCTCATTCTTGTCTCTCTTACTTTTTTTTTCCTTTTCCCAATTTCATTTTGACACTCCTTTTTTTTCTCTTTCCTCTTCTTCTTTCTCTCCTATTCCCTAATTTGCCTTTCTCTGATGGTCACCTTTATTGGAGATTATTAATATGGTGAATACATTTCTGTTCAGTGCCTTGTGTGTTATACCTGGTTGTGTTGTATTTTGTGCCTTTGCATCAACGCAGTAGAGAGAGAACTGCATAACCAGACATCCGGAGAAGAGAGACCAGGGGGAGACAAAGAAACAGCCCGCATATGAAAGAAAAGCGGTCATCACCAGAAAAGGAAATAAACAAAATAGAGGCAAGCAACCTATCAGAGAAAGAATTCAGAGAAATGGTCATAAGGTGGATGAAAAGATTGGAAGACAAATTCAACAATATGAGTAAGAACCAAGAGGAAATGAAGAAGAATAAAGAAGAAATGAAAAATAATGTCACTGCTGTGAAGAACTCAATAGAAAGCATCAAGAGTAGACTAGAAGAAGCAGAAGACTGCATCAGTGAGCTAGAAGACAAGATGGGAAAAAATACCCAAGTACAACAGCTTCTAGAAAAAAAAAATTAAAAAGCAGGAGGAGAGCCTAAGGGAAATTTGGGACAACACAAAACAAAACATCATCCGCATAATAGGAGTTCCAGAACAAAAGGAAACTGAGAAAGGAGTAGAAAACCTGTTTGAAGAAATTATGAGAGAAAACTTCCCTGATATAGGGAAGAAAAAACCCACACAAATCCAAGAAGCTCACACAGTCCCTAGCAAATGAAACCCAAAAGACTGACACCAAGGCACATTATAATTAAATTGGCAAACACCAATGACAAAATAAGAATCTTAAAAACGGCCAGAGAGAGACAGAAAGTTATATACAAAGGAACCCCCATCAGACTATCAACTGATTTCTTAACAGAAACTCATCAGGCCAGAAGGGAATGGAATGAAATATACAAAGTCATGCAAAGGAAGGGTCTGAATCCAAGAATACTGTACCAAGCAAGGCTATCATTCAAAATTGAAGGTGAAATCAGGAGCTTCACAGACAAAAAAGGACTAAGGGACTTTATCAACACCAAATAACCAATGCAAGAAATGCTAAAGGGTCTGCTGTAAAAAAAAAAAAAAGAAATAGGAAGCAAAGAAGGAACACAGGGATAAAGAATAAAAATGGCGGCAAATAAGTACCTATCAATAATAACTTTAAATGTAAATGGATTAATCGCTCCAATCAAAAGACATAGGGTAACGGATTAGATAAGAAAACAAGACCCATATATCTGCTGTCTACAAGAAACCCACCTCAGAAAAAAAGACCCACACAGACTGAGGGTGAAGGGATGGAAAAAGGTTTTTCAGGCGAATGGAAATGAAAAACAAGCTGGGGTACCAATACTTATATCTCACAAATTAGATCTCAAAGTAAAGGACATAACAATAGATTAGGAAGGCCACTTCATAATACTAAAGGGAGCAATCCAACAAGAAGAAATAACTCTTGTAAACATTTACGCACCCAATAAAGGAGCACCCAAATACATAAAAAAAATCCTGGAGGATATCAAGGGAGATATTGACAGCAATACAATCATAGCAGGAGACTTTAATACCCCACTATCACCATTGGACAAATCCTCTAAACAAAAAATCAGCAAATAAACATCAATCTTAAATGACTCACTAGACCAGGTGGAATTAATTGACATCTTCAAAACATTTCACCCCAAAGCCACAGAATATACATTCTTCTCAAGTTCACATG
The DNA here is from genome assembly GCA_025583905.1 of Ia io. Classification (NCBI taxonomy): domain Eukaryota; kingdom Metazoa; phylum Chordata; class Mammalia; order Chiroptera; family Vespertilionidae; genus Ia; species Ia io. The sequence goes on from JAJQQW010000001.1 coordinate 447,589, forward strand.
GGTCATTTTCAAAGATACACCATACGTTGGAACATAGGCAAAGTCTCTACAATTTCAAGAATATATAAATCATATCAAGCATCTTCTCAGACCACAGTGATATAAAAATGGAAATCAACTACAATAAATACAATCCAAAGAAATCAAACACATGGAGACTAAACAGCATGCTATTAAAAAAGGACTGGGTCACCAGAGAGATCAAGGAAGAAATAAAAAACACCATGGCAACAAATGACAATGAAAACACAACAATCCAAAATCTATGGGACACAGCGAAAGCAGTCTTGAGAGGGAAGTTCATAGCTCTACAAGCCTACTGGAAAAAAAAAGAAACAATGGTAATAAGTTACCTAACCCTATAACTCAAGGAGTTAGAAAAAAAGCAACAAGAAAAGCCCAGTGTAAGCCGAAGGAAGGAAATACTAAGGATCAGAGCGGAGATAAACAACCTAGAGACCAAAGAAATAATACAAAAGATCAAAAAAATCAACAGCTAGTTCTTTCAAAAGGATAAAAAAGATTGATGAACTTCTAGCCAGTCTCACCAAGAAGCAGAGAGGACCCAAATAAAGAAAATCAGAAATGAAAGAGGTGAAATAACAACAGACCTGGCCGAAATACAAACGATTTTTAAAAGATACTAAGAATAACTCTATTCCAACAAACTTGTTAACCTGGAGGAAATGGACATATTCCTAGAAAAATATAGCATTCCAAAACTCAATCAGGAAGAATGTAAACAGCTCAATAGGCCAGTAACTATTGACAAAATTGAAGCAGTCATCAAAAAGCTTCTGGCAAACAAAAGCCCAGGGCCAGATGGCTTCACAGGAGAGTTTTAACAAACATTCAAGGAAGAACTGAAACCTATCCTCCTCAGACTATTCCAAAAATTCAACAGGAAGGAACACTTCCAAGCTCCTTCTATGAAGCCAGCATCACCCTAATACCAAAACCAGATAAAGACAACACAATGAAAGAGAATTACAGGCCAATATCCCTCATGAGCATAGAAGCCAAAATCCTCAACAAAATTCTAGCAAATCGGCTCCAGCAGTACATCAGAAAGATCATACACCATGACCAAGTAGGATTTATCCCAGGAATGCAAGGATGGTACAATATCTGCACATCAATAAATGTGATACATCACATAAACAAAATGAGAGATAAAAGTCACAGAGTCATATCAATTGATGCAGAAAAAGCAATGGACAAAATCCAACACCCTTTCTTGATAAAAATTCTCAGCAAGGTGGGAATAGAAGGATCATACCTCAACATAATAAAAGCTATATATGATAAACCCACAGCACACATCATACTCAATGGGCAAACACTGAAACCATTTCCCCTAATCACAGGAACAAGACAGGGATGCCAACTCTCACCATTCCTGTTTGGCATAGTACTGGAAGTATTAGCCATTGCAATTAGACAAGAAGAACAAATAAAAGGCATCCAAATTGGAAAAGAAGAAGTAAAGCTATCCTAATTTTCAGATGACATGACATTGTACATAAAAAACCAGAAAGACTCCATCAAAAAACTAATAGACAATAAATGAGTTCGGCAATGTAGCAGGATACAAAATTAACGTCAAGAAATATATGGCCTTTCTATACACCAATAGTGAACTTACAGAAAGAAGGAATAAAAAAGCAATCCCATTTACTATCACACCAAAAAAATTAAAATACCTTGGAATTACCTTAACTAAGGATATAAAAGACCCATATGCAAAAAACTACAGGACACTGAAAAAAGAGATAGAGGAAGACATAAACAGATGGAAGAACATACCATGTTCATGGATTGGTAGAATCAACATCGTTAAAATATCCATACTACCCAAAGCAATCTATAGATTCAATGCACTCCCCATTAAAATACCAACGGCATATTTCACAGACCTAGAAAGAACTCTCCAAAAATTCATCTGGAATAAAAAAAGACCCTGAATAGCCACAGCAATCCTGAAAAAGAAGAATAAAGTAGGAGGGATCTCAATACCACATATCAAGCTGTATTACAAAGCCACTGTTCTCAAAACAGCCTGGTACTGGCACAAGAACAGGTATATAGATCAATGGAATAGAATAGAGAATCCAGATATAGACCCAAACCACTATGCTCAATTAATATTTGACATAGGAGGCATGAACATACAATGGAGTCAAGACAGTCTCTTCAATAAATGGTGTTGGGAAAATTGGACAAATACATGCAAAAAAATGAAGCTAGATCACCAACTTACACCATACACAAAAATAAACTCAAAATGGATACAGGACTTAAATATACGATGGGAAACCGTAAAAATACTAGAGGAATCCACAGGCAGCAAAATCTCAGACATATGCCAAAAGAACTTCTTCACTGATACTGCCCCTAGGGCAATGGAAGCTAAAGAGAAAATAAACAAATAGGACTACATCAAAATAAAAAGCTTTTGTTCAGCAAAAGAAACTATCAACAAAACAACAAGAAAGCCCACTGTATGGGAGAACATATTTGCAAATGTTTTCACTGTTAAAGGTTTAATCTCCAACATCTACAGGCAGCTTATACAACTTAATAAAACGAAGATAAATGATCCAATAAAGAAAATGGGCAACAGACCTAAATAGAATCTTTTCCAAAGAAGACAGAAGGAAAGCCAAGAGACACATGAAAACATGCTCAAAGTCACTAATTATCCAAGACATGCAAATCAATACGACATTGCGGTACCATCTCACACATGTCAGAATGGCTATCATCAAATCAACAAACGACAAATGTTGGTAAGGATGTGGAGAAAAAGGAACCCTCATGCACTGCTGGTGGGAATGCAGACTGGTGCAGCCACTGTGGAGAACAGTATGGAGTTTCCTCAAAAAACTGAAAATGGAACTCCCATTTGACCCAGTAATCCCACTCCTAGGAGTATATCCTAAGAAACTAGAAACACCAATCAGAACGGATGTATGCACCCCTATGTTCATAGCAGCATAATTTACAATATCTAAGATTTGGAAACAACATAGGTGACTATCAGCAGATGACTGCATCAGAAAACTATGGTACATTTACACAATGGAATACTATGCTGCCATAAAAAAGAAGGAATTCTTACCATTTGCAGCAACCTGGATGGAATTGGAGAACATTATGCTAAGTGAAATAAGCCAGTCAATGAAAGAAAAATACCACATGATCTCACTCATTTATGGGTAATAAATAACATTATAAACTGATGAACAAAAAGATAGATACAGAGACAGTAAAGCATCAAACAGACTGTCAAATTACAGCGGGAAGTTTAGGGAGAGGTGGTGGAGATAAGACATCAACCGAAGGACTTGTATGCATGGATATAAGCATAACCAATGGACACAAGACACTGGTGTGTGAGCTCATGTATGGGAGGTGGGGAGGGGGCAATAGTAAGATATGTACACATATAATACCTTAATAAAGAAATGGAAAAAAATAAATAAACTCTGGCTACTAAAAAAAAATAACCAAATGACTCCATCAAAAAACTATTAGACTTAATAAATGAATTCGGCAATGTAGCAGGATACAAAATTAACGCCAAGAAATCTATTGCATTTCTATACACCAATAGTGAAATTACAGAAAGAAGGAATAAAAAAGCAATCTCATTTGCCATCGCACCAAAAAAAATTAAGATACCTAGGAATTAACTTAACTAGAGAGGTAAAAGACCTATACACGGAAAACTACAGGACACCGAAAAAAGAGATAGAGGAGCTCATAAACAGATGGAAGAACACACCATATTCATAGATTGGTAGAATCAACATCATTAAAATGTCCATATTAAACAAAGCAATCTATAGATTCAATGCACTTTCCATTAAATATCAATTGTATATTTCACAGACATAGAAAGAACTCTCCAAAAATTCATTGGAATTAAAAACGACCCTGAATAGCCACAGCAATCCTGAGAAAGATGAACAATGTAGGTGGGATCACAATACCACATTTCAAGCTGTATTACAAAGCCACTGTTCTCAAAACATCCTGGTATTGGCACAAGAACATATATATAGATGAATGGAAGAGAATAAAGAACCCAGATATTGACCCAAACTACTATGCACAATTAATATTTGACAAAGGAGGCATGAACATACAATGGAGTCAAGACAGTCTCTTCAATAAATGGTGTTGGGAAAATTGGACAGATACATGCAAAAAAATGAAACTAGATCACCAACTTACACCATACACAAAAATAAACTCAAAATGGATACAGGACTTAAACATAAGATAGGAAACCATAAAAATGCTAGAGGAATCCACAGGCAGCAAAATCTCAGACATATGCCAAAAGAACTTCTTCACTGATACTGCCCCTAGGGCAATGGAAGCTATAAAGAAAATAAAGAAATGGGACTACATCAAAATAAAAAGCTTTTTTACAGCAAAAGAAATATCAACAAAACAACAAGAAAGCCCACTGTATGGGAGGACATATTTGCAAATGGCATCACTGATAAAGGTTTAATCTCCAACATCTACAGCAGCTTATGCAACTTAATAAAAGGAAAATAAATGAGCCAATAAAAAATGGGCAAAGGACCTGAATAGATACTTTATGAAAGTAGACAGAAGTTCGTCCAAGAGACATATGAAAACATGCTCAAAGTCACTAATTATCCAAGAGATGCAAATAAAAACGACAATGCAGTACCATCTCACACCTGTCGGAATGGCAATCATCTACAAATCAACAAACAACAAGTGCTGATGAGGATGCGGAGAAAAAGGAACCCTCATGCACTACTGGTGGGAATGCAGACTGCTGCAGCCACTGTGAACAGTATGGAGCTTCCTCAAAAAACTAAAAATGGGACTTCCATTTGACCCAGTAATCCCACTTCTAGGAATATATCCCAAGAAACCCAAAACACCAATCAGAAAGGATATATGCACCCCTTTGTTCATAGCAGCACAATTCACCATAACTAAGATTTGGAAACAGCCTAAATGACCATCAGCAGATGAGTGGATTAGAACGCTATGGTATATCTACACATTGGAATACTATACTGCTATAAAAAAGAAGGAATTCTTACCATTTGCAGCAGCATTTATGGGCCTAAAGAGCATTATGTTAAGTGAGATAAGCCAGGCAATGAAAGAAAAATACCACATGATCTCACTCATTTATGGAAAATAAAGAACGTTATAACCTGATGAACAAAAAGATAGATACAGAGGAATAAAGCACTGAACAGACTGTCAAATTACAGCAGGAAGTCTGGGGAGTACTGGGGAAGGGGTGAAAGAGATCAACCAAAGGACTTGTATGCATGCATATAAGCACAACAAATCGACACAAGACACTTGCGGGGGTGGGATGAGGGCTTGCAACAGGGGTTAGGGGAGGCTTGGGGAAGGTCAATGGGGCAAAAAGGAGATATATGTACTATTACATGTAATACTTTAAACAATAAAAAAGTAAAATAAAAAACAAAACAAAACAAAAAATAAACAAAAACTTGATTAAACTAGATCAATGAAATAATATAAAATACTAAAAGATGAATTAAAAAAGCAAAACAAAACAAGGTAAACAGAAAGCTTAAGATTTAGAAATAAGAATATATGAACAATTATTTAATGTGAATTATTTAAACTCCTATATTAGAATATATAGTACTGTTAGGCTAAGAGAATTTTGCACTTGTATATGTACTAACCACTGGAAGTCTGATAAACATTTGGGTGTAAAATTAATATATAAATATATATACAAACTATTATAGTCCCAATATTAATATTAGACAAAAGAGAATTTCAAGAAAATGCAAGAAGAGATATTTAAAGAGAATATTATAATTACTAGTGGCCCAATGCACAAAATTCTTGCATGTGGGGGTGTGTCCCTCAGCCCCACCTGCACCCTCTCCAATCTGAGACCCCTCAAGTGATGTCTGACTGCCCATTTAGATCCTGATCCTGATGGGCAGTTAGACATCCCTCTCACAATCCAGGACTGCTGGATCCCAACTGCTTGCTTGCTTGCCTGCCTGTCTGATTGCCCCTTAACCACTCCCCTGCCAGCCTGGTTGGTGCCTAACTGCTCCCCTTCTGGCCTGGTCACCCCTAACTGCCCTCCCTTTCCAGCCTGGTTGCCCCTAACTTTCCTCTCCTGCTGGCCTGGTCACCCCCAACTGCCCTTTCCTGCAGGCCTGGTCACCCCCAACTGCCCTCCCCTGCAGGCCTGGTCGCCCCCAAATCCCCTTCCCTACAGGCCTGATAGCCCCAACTGCTCTCCCTTGCAGGCCTGGTCCCTCCTAACTGCCCTCCCCTGCTGGCCTTATCGCCCACAACTGCTCTCCCCTGCCATCCCTTGCCAGTCATTGGGCGGCCTTCTTTGACCACATGGGGGCAGCCAACTTGTGTGTTGGAATGATGATCAATTTGCATATTACCTCTTTATTATATAGGATGTTTTCCAAATAACAATTTCTATATATACATATAAAGCAAGAAAATTTTTAATAGTAATAAAGAATATTTTGCAATTAACAGAACTAATTTCATGTTAGCTGTATGTATAAAATATAAACTATTTTATATCTTATTGTAATAAAAGGCTAATATGCAAATCAACTGAACAGCAGAATGACCAGTCTCTATGACATGCACTGACCACCAGGGGGCAGATGCTTAATGCAGGAGCTGTCCCCTGGTGGTCAGTGTGCACCCACAAGGGAAGTGCCTCTCATCCAGAAGCCGGGCTCATGGCTGGCTAGCGCAGCAGCAGTGGTGGGAAAACACTCTCGCCTCTGCAGCAGTGCTAAGGATGTCCCACTGATGGCTTAAGCCCACTTCAGTAGGGAGTGGGCCTAAGCCATCAGTTGGACATCCCCTGAGGGCTCCCAGACTGCAAGAGGGTGCAGTCCGGGCTGAGGGACACCACCCCCTCTGAGTGCATGAATTTTTTGCACGGGGCCTCTAGGAAATATATATTTAGATATATAACATACATACATATGTACATATACATATGTAAACATATGCACTTTATGTACATAAATATTTGCAAATGATATTATTTTATATACAGAAATATTAAGGTATACATTAAAACATTTAGAATTAATAAATAAGTACAACACAGTTGTAGTTAACAAGGTCAATATAAAAAATTTATTATACATATACACTAATAATTAATATTCCAAAATTACATTAAAAAGAATTTTACAAAGTTATGAAGAGAATAAAATATTAAGGAACAAATTAAATAAATATGCAAAACAATATAAGATCAATGGGTGATTGTTGAAATAAAGTGACTAATCATAAAAATAGGAAAGATATTCAAATATAATGAGTTGAATTATACTTACAAAGGCAATATTCCTTACTTACAAAGGCAATATTCCCAAATTGACATATTAAATGAAATCCCTTTAATTATTCCCAGTTGAAAGAAATTATTATTGTTCAAAAATAGTATCTGTATTTTTCTCTTTTTTTTTTAGTTGTATGATATTAGGATAATGTAATTTTCAAGTGTACTTAAATATGATATAATGTCTGTATATTGCATTGTGTGCCCACCTTCCAAATTCAAATATTTTTTCCTCATTATGTATTTGGTCCCCTTTATACTTTAATACTACCCAAACCTCTTTTATGGTACCCATCATACTGTTGTTTATGTCTATGTGTTTCAGTATTACATCCCAAATATGAGAGAAATTATGTTTTGTAACTTTTTGTGACTATTATTTTGCTAAGCATAATATTCTCAACTTTGTTGCAAACAGCAGTGTTTTGTCTTTTCTAATGACTGAGTAGTTTTCTATCATATATGTACCAACCACATCATCTTAACCAATATTTTGTCAAAGGGCACTGTGTTTATCTCCATGTCTTGGCCACCCTATAAAATGCTGCAATAAAGACAGAGGTATGTGTATCTTTACAAATAAATTTTTTTCAAGCTTTTCAGGTAGGATTGTTATGTCATATAATAACTGTGACCTTAATTTTCTTGTATGGGGATTCTTCCTATCATCTTGCTGCTGAGGAATGCTGGACTATGGGATGGGATGATGTGAGCAAAGTAAAGCTATCTTTCTTTTCTTTTTACACAGTTATTATTAAAGTTTTCTCCTACCTTTTACTTAAATTTTATAAGTAGAATCCAAAGCTTCCGGAGAGCCGTATTTCTACATGAATAGCTATCTAAATTGTTGGTCTTTACTTGCGGGTCGTGGGGGGGGGGGGGCAGGTGGGTTTGAAAGCTGTTTATTAAGTTGACATTTTTATGATCTTCCTTTCTTTCTTTTTATTCCTTTCTTACACTTTAAATAAGTTTTAGTCAAACACTACTGTTGGTGCCAGGGTGTAAGCTGACACAGTCCTTGCACCTGAAGGGAATAGCAAGGCTAGGACCCTTACCCACACAGCTTTCCCAGACTTGTTTGGATGGCGGTTATCAGCAGAATGAGAGCAACCTTTGTAGAATGAGAACAGCCTTTCATGGCTTACCAATAAGTATATTACTATTTTACTGAGATTTGCTGTACCAAGAATTTGTCCTTCTGCTCTATCTCTGCCTTAGAGATTAAGAGGAACAAAGAGTACATTCCTCTTCACAGACCTCCTATTCAGTGTTTTGTGTATAAAAGGCATTACACAGTTAATAAATGGGGCTACAGCCTCTCAAAGACTCGTAGACCTCCTGAACCCACTATCCTGTCTTTCTTTCTTTTCTCCAATCCCACCTCCATACCTCAGCCCGGTTCAACCTGTCAGGCTGGCCCTGACAAATTGGCGCCCGAACAAGGACCTGAGGACTTGGGAAGGAGACGGTGAGGATCTCCTCCAGATAAAGAGTGCACTCGTTAAGGTAAGGGAGGAGCAATTTATTGATAATCGGGAGTAAAGCATGGGACAAGTAGAGTTTAGAGAAAATACCCTTTAGAGGCAAATGTTGAAGTCTATGTGATCACAGAATAATATTGTTACTTGTTCAAATTAGAATGTTAGTGTATCTATAGAATTTAAAATCTGTAATAAGTGGAACTCCACTGCTGAAGCCGCCTCTAGTGCGGACAGATTCAGGAGTAGCAGAAGAGGGAAGTGCTATCTGGTCTCCGACAATAAGATTGCTTGCAATAAGATTACTTAATACCTTGTTTAAAAATTATAAGAGAACTCGGAGGGAAATGCAAATCTTGACCAAATTGTGTGTTAGTTATTGCTTCAGAAAGTGAAAAAGAAAGAAAAAATTTAAGATATGTCTTTCCTTTAAGCATAAAAAGAAATTCAGCCAGATCTGTTTCTAAAACTTTCCCTGAAGTAAGCAGGATGTGGGGGAAGGGAGAGACATGTGACGATCCAATATAGACTCCCACTCTCCCAGTATACAAATTTAAAGTTTCCTTTCTCTCCATGAAAAAGTCTTAAAAAATTTAGAAATGCATCTGGGATATCTGTACACGTGTAAAGAGAAAGCTAGTATAAGGCAAAATGTGCACACAGTCCAATTTCGGATATTGGATAGGTCTTAACCTTTTGCACTCGGATGTCGAGTGTGACTTGACACGGTTAGCATTAGAATAAAGGAATCGTGAAAAAAGCAATTGAGTGCAAAGGGATAAGCTAGACTTAACTCTTTACAAGGGCTACAGGCTACAGAAATGAAAAACCCAGAACTAGCTCCTTTTCAAAAAGTTAACTTTTAAAGCCTTCAAGAATATAAGTAAATTTGTCTGTTATAGAATTTATCCAAAGTAAATACTTTAAAATAATTATAATTGACTCTAGAATCTCAAAGAAATTGTTAAAATATAGATAAATAACGTATTAATTATAAAGATTAAGTAGCCCAGGTAACTGGCTATACCCTTTACTAATAGAGGAAGAAGGCTGCTTGCCTTTCCCCCAGCAGACAGGTAATATAGTTTCCTGCCAGTAGCCATTTTAGAGAATGTAGTAATTTACATTCAAATAAACCAAACCTAGTTTTCCGGAGCCACTGGAAAATAAAAAGTAAAGTTTAAATTTGCCTCATAAGAAAAATCTAGAGGACAGAATTAAAGCTATTAATTAATTACATCTTATATTTCTCTTAGAATATAAAACTATTATCAATCTAAGAACTACTAAAAATATTTGACTTGCCAGCTTTAAAAGCTCACAGTACAGATTAAATTAGGAGAAATTATATAAATATAGTAATTAAATACCTAAAATATAAAAATATATTTTTGAGAAAATAAAATGTTATATTTTCTCTAATAATTAGGAATTCAAATATATTAGTTATTGGTCTGATTTTAAAAGAGCATTAATTCTATAATCCATTTTAAATATAATTGATATTCTCTAAGATAATTTAAGTGTATAATCTTTAAATCATATATATAAATGTATATTACATATTTGATCTTTCCAAGTTATTTCAAGACTAAGAGTGACTTTTAAGCATCTCATGGGCCCTGAAATGTTCAAAAGTCTGTTCTCTCTTAAAAGAAATATTTTTTAATTAAACCGATTGATACTTGAAATCACATAGAAAGCTTATCAAATAAAAATTAATTTAATTTTACTTATACATATATATTAAATGTTATAAAGGTTTTCACCTGTAAGAAGGGCAAAAACAATATATTTCCTAAATATAGCCAAATTTTTCAACAGCAGTAGAATTTCTAAAAAGACAAAAGCCATACTTTTAGATCAGACCTATAAAGTATCAGACCTATAAGTTTTACTAAATAAGTTTCTTTACTTTTTAATTAATGATACCTACTTAAATTACTTTATAAATTAGCCTTATAAAACATAATCAAGGTCTCATATAAATTACGTTACATAAGAAAATAATGTTTAAGTAATTAAATCCAAGTAAAATCTAGGAACAGATTAGAAGCCATCATTTACTACCTGACTTTATATAGCTGCCTGCATTAAGCTAGAGGCAGGGCAACATTTACAGCTTGTAAAATCAGACTTACATTTACTTTATTTTAAATAAAGATACCTACTTTAATTACTTAAATATATTAGCTTATTCAATTATACTCAAGGTTTATAGCTTAAAGAAAAGCCAATGTCTTTATAAGCAATTTAATTAAATATTCTAAGAAAGTTACTAAGACCTTGTCTATACAAAAATAAATTAACAGCCAGTTTAAAATTGCATTGCCATTACCTAGAGCAAAGAATATACTTACATAATATTATTCTACAATATCTTTATCATTTTTAATATTTTACAACAGCATATTATACATTTATCCCAAACAAACTTACAGACTAATTCTTTGAATATTTAACAGCAATTTAAAAGGACATAAAAGGATTTAACCTTTTGCACTCAGATGTCGAGTGTGACTCGACATGGTTAGCATCGGTAGCAGGAATTGAGAAAAAAGCAAGTGAGTGCAAAGGGTTAATCCCTTCCACTGTGTGGAGGGGCGCCTGGGAAGGCACTTGCACATTCTATATTGGCCTTTCTTGCTCTTTTTGCCAAGAGGGACCCTCTCACAACTATTTCATGAACTTTCTGTTCATGCTAAAGTTAAAACCTCATAGTGACTGGTACCATAGCTATGTCTCTCGCCCAATAGCATGAGCTGGGCCCTCTCTAGAGAAGAAACCTGGGTTCCCCAAGATATGTGATCAATGCTGGGGCCCTGCCAGTAGGAGAGGGGATCCCAAGGCAGGTACTAGGCGTGGAGGCCACAGGGGTGTAGGCTATCAAGGAGACAGAACTAAACCTCACATCACCCTCCTTGGCCCCGGAGGATGGCTGGTTAGCCAGAGATGGGTAAGATTCCTCAGGGAAGGAACAACCTAAGACAGGCACAGTCGCAGAGGGGCCATCAGAGAGAATATAGGGATCAACAGAGGTAGGGCACTGACCCTCACCCACCAACCCCCGCCAACTTTACAGGGGCCTAAACTCTAGCCCCTTCTGCCCCATGGCTGCTTCGCGCTTCCCATGCCCAGCTCAGATTGGGACCCAGATAACAGAGACGTGGCTAACAGCAGCTGCTCTATATCTAAATCCAGCCTAACACCAGGAATGCTCAGGGCTTTCTCAGGGATACAAAAAATCCTTTCCATTAATATTTACAGGGTAAACTAAGATTGTTATTAAAATATTAAATTTAAAAGTAAATAAGTAGTCAGCCTTATTATAAAAGTACTTATAATATAGCTAGCTAGTCGCCTATAGGCTCAACCTTCAAACTACAGTCCTACAGGTTATGTGTTATAAAAAGAAAGACAAAGATTCTTAAATAAAAATAAAGAGGTTTCCTTCAAATATTATAGGAATTATAATTAAAAGCCTATATATTTAGCCTTTTAAACTAAGGTAAATAATTTATATTTTTCCTCTCTAATAAGTTTTATATAAAATTAAAGATTAATAGCAAAAACTTAATATCATTTATTATCCATAATCCAGGACAAGTTAAGTTAAATAAATAAATTAAGCTTTATTTCAGATTAATTTAAATTAGCTAATTAAAGTAAGTAAGTATTCATAAAAACTTAATTATACTAGACAAAATACTATTCCTAAAATATTAACAAAACTTTATTGATAGTACATCTCATAGTACAATTACTTAACATAGAATAAATCCAAAGCAATTATATTTCTATACAAAAATTAAAACTAAAAGGTTATCAAGACTACATTAAAATTTTTTTACAAAAACCTCATAATAATACAAAAAAGAGATTAATAGAATAATATCTTAAAAGAAATGTCCTATAAGTAAATTACATCAAGCCTTAATTACTTTAAAATTTTTACTCAAAAATTAATTTTAATTTATAATATTGATAACAAGACACCCATAAAATCTTATAGTATCAAAATAAGCCAAAGGAAAATCATTTAGACAAAAATCAAAAGGTTACCAAATCTAATTTACAGAAAAGATTTCTTTATTAACCTTTGATCGAGAATATGTTTATATATTTCCAGAAAGAGCCCATATAGATTTCTACCACAACGGATCCCAGAGAAGACCTAATAGAACTATTCCAGCCACAGAATGGGCAGTGGCCCACAAGAACAAAGGTAAAATAAGTCCAGAAATAAATATAGTAAAGACGCCTTGACATACTAGCACTCAGCAGCTGTACATTACTACAGGTTACCCAGGACCAAGGACAAGGAAGGTCGGTATATATACTTCCAGATCATATATACACACCCTTCTACTTAAAAGTCAAAATGTTTAATGTTTTATATTCTAACGGGACCCCTAGCTTAAGGGCTTAGTTTATTTCTAACATAAGGAATAGTAATTAACTGCCACATTAAAAGAAATGTTATACCTCAGGCATTAACCATTTTTACAGATAGATACAGTTCTAGAAAGGCTAGATCTACTACAGCAGGAAAGCAAAGGTCCTTCAAACCCCTTATATTTCAGCAGAATTCCAAGCTCTTATTTATACCTTAACAGATTTTACTATGGAGCCCATCAACCTATAGTTATAGTACTTATATAGTAAGTATAGAAAAAATTATTAAAACAGCTACTATAAGGCAAACTAATTCAGAAGAATTTTTCATTTCATTTTCAGTCTTTAAAATATTATTTAACAACGGCAATTTCCATATTTTATTAGAAGCAATATTCTCAGTATATTATCCACCTTCCTGTACCAACTTTAGGGGTAAATCCCCAAATACTTAAACCTAATCGAATCTGGCAAAATAAATATCACTCAATTATAAAGAGAGCCTTGTACTCTAAAAATCATTTACTACAACAAAAAATGGGGAGACAGTTGTTATGTATCACCTCAAGAGAAGCTCAGTCATGCTTTTTTACTTTAAAAATATTTAAAATTATAATGCAGAGGATCGTACAGCAGGTGAAAGGCATCAGGCCACCTGTACAATAGCCTCCACTGAGTCAGCTAGGTGGAAGGAAGCATAAACCAGAAAAGAGTTTTATTAGATTCAGTAATAATGTGGGGAAGAGGTTGTGCTTTATATCTTTCCAGAAGGAGCAATACAGCCAATTCGGGTGCCGGAGTGTTACGTGTATCACCACAAGGGACTCAGACAAGCTCCTGTGTCCCTTCACTCAAAAGGACTAAGTACTGGACTAAGTACTGCCCTAATAACAGCAAAGCGGAGGAAGAAGAAAACTAAAAGCTACACAAGGGACTGAGGTACCAACATAGAGTCATCTAAAGAAGTTAACGACTCAAGTACAGCAGATTGTGGAAAAGCAAGAAGTTGAAGCTACTTCTTCAACCATGTTCCTGCTCATGCTAGCATCTGTTAGCTGCCAGTCTTCTGCAAAGTCTTGTGCAGCCAAGTCCAAGGACTCTAAGTAAGTATACACCAGCAGCACAAGAAACTTTCTTTCATTTAGTAGCTAAAAATGTTAATATGTCCATAGTTTTGATTTCTCTCTTATTTTGTTATTTGATAGCCAGAGTTTTGCTCTTGACATTCAAGTTTTGAAAATAATAACATGTATGTAATTTAATTTTGCATTGGCATTGTTTGCAATTGTTTTAATATTAGAACTTTATTATTAATATTTAAATTTTACTTTTATTATTAGTAGCCTTTAAAACAAAAAAGGGGGATCTGTTGGTGCAAGGGTGTAAACTAACACAGTTCTTGCACCTGAAGGGACTAGCAAGGCTAGGACCCTTACCCACACAGTTTTCCCAGACTTGTTTGGATGGTGGTTATCAGTAGAATAAGAGCAACTTTTGTAGAATGAGAACAGCCTTTCATGGCTTACCAAGAAGTCTGTAACTATTTTACTGAGATTTGCTGTACCAAGAATTTGTCCTTCTGCTCTATCTCTGCCTTAGAGATTAAGAGGAACAAAGACTACATTCCTCTTCACAGACCTCCTATTCAGTGTTTTGTGTATAAAAGGCATTACACAGTTAATAAACGGTGCTACAGCCTCTCGAAGACTCGTAGACTTCCCGAACCCACTGTCCTGTCTTTCTTTCTTTTCTCCAATCCCACCTCCGTACCTCAGCCTGGTTCAACCTGACACACTAAAATAAATATAATAACAGGTTTCAAAAATAAAGGAAACATAAATAATATAATAAGATTTTTTTCTCTTAATCTTGATCACCCTTCCTACTGCATTGCCATTTCCACAATGTAGGCAACCAGATTTATTATTTCCCTGTATTTTGTCACAGTTCCATATTTTATAAACAAATGTAATTATGCATAATTTTGATATTTTTCTTTCTTTTTAGACCAAAGAAATTGAAGTACTACACATAGTAATCAGCACTTTCCTTTTTTAAAAAAGTGTTAGGTTCTGGTAATCTTTCAATATCTATATATATATATATATATGTGTATATATATATATATATATATATATATATATAGATATATACTAATTTCTTTTGTACAACTGCATTTTTTACATTATATAGACCACTGTAAATTATTTAACTAGATCACTATTGTTTGCTGTGGGTTTAGCCATAACCAGTACAGCTAGTGAGTGAAGGAGACCTGAGTAGGGGCGACTGGGGATTGAGAAAGAGAAAGAGACAGACACAGAGATAGTAAGTAAACCTGGGACCAGGTGGGACACTATTCTCAGATGGACAGACAGTGACTCAGAGCTAGTGCAGCACATTTATTATATTGTATACAGCATGATACCAGGAATTTTACTAGAGTTTAAGACAAAAGGAGTTATGTTAAATCATGCTTAAAGATCAGGCTGCATTCTTCATTCTTGTGGCTTCTTGTAATTGTCAGGCTTTCCTGAGCCCAGATAATTGCATCTGCCTCTGGTGCCTGGCTGAACTTAATAAATGACACCCACCCCTTGGCACCTGAGCTAAAGGTCAGGACTGACAACATTCCTGCCTTTGGGAAGGTATGTTTACAGGACATGGCTCTGCTGAAGCCATTGGATTTAGCTGACAACCTTTGCCCAGGTGTTCTCTCCAGTTGGCCATTTGAATTTTAATCAATACTTTATACCAAAATAATGAAATTATTAATTTCTATGTACCTAAAAGTTATTTAAAATTTAAAATTAAAGTAAAACATGGTATCCATTACTGCCAAAGTGCTGGGTCCAGAGGTGGTATGTAAATTGCATACTAAGGTAACTTTTTCTCCAGAGGAGCAACAGCTTCACCTACAGGAACCTCTATAACACGCTGCAGATACTCCTTGGGGAGACCAAACAGCCCACAATAAAATTCTATCCACCAAAGATCTATGAAGAAGTGAGTAAGGACCTATAGGCAAATGGACTCTGAGATGGGCAATTAATGTCCTAGGGCAATACCAGCAAGAACCAGCTACAGGCTCGTGCCCAGTCAGTCCCATTGCCAGTCCCGATCACCATCTGGTCCGATGGGGAGTGTCCATGAGAAAGGCTCACCCCGCAGCAGCTGTGCTTGCCAGCCATGAGCCCTGTGTCTCAAACCAATTTACCAAATGGAAAAATAATAAAAAAAACCTGTTAAAACTTCACAATGGACAGACATTAGTTATCTAGATACTAGAGGCCTGGTGCACAAGATTAGTGCCCTCAGGGGACCCTCAGAATGGCCTGTGCTCTCTTGTAGTCCAGGAGCCCTTGGGGGATATTTAACTGACAGACATCCATAGTGCTGCCACGGAAGTGGGAGAGGCTCTCACCACCATTGTTGCACTCACCAGTGATCAGAAAAACTTCTGGCTGAAAAGCACTCCCTCTGTGGGAGCACACTGACCACCAAGGGGCAGCTCCTGCATTTAGCGTCTGCTCCTCCCTGGTGGTCAGTGTGCATCATAGCAACCAGTCGTTCCACCGTTCAGTTGATTTGTATATTAGCCTGTTATTATCTATACCAGTTTATACTAATAGAAGGGTAATATGCTAATTGGACTGGATGTCTTCCAGAGACCTTCTGGACAAAGCCATGGTGGCAGAGCCAAGGCAGAGGCAGTTAGGGACAATCAGGCCAGCAGGGGGAGCAGCTAGGGGGATCAGGCCGGCAGGGGAGAGCAGTTAGAGGGATCAGGACAACAGAGGAGAGCAGTTAGGGGTATCAGGCTGGCAGGGGAGAGCAGTTAGGGGTACCAAGATGGCAGGGAACAGCAGTTAGGAATCAGGCTGGCATGGGAGAATAGTTAGGGTGATCAGGCGAGCAGGGGAGACCAGTTAGAGGATCAGGCTGGCTGGGGAAGAGCAGTTAGGGTGATCATGCTGGCAGGAGAGAGCCATTAGGGGGATCAGGCCAACAGGGGAGAGCAGTTAGGGTGATGAGCCCAGCAGGGGAGAGCAGTTACAGTGATCAGGCCAGCAGGGGAGAGGATTAGGAAGATCAGGCCAGCAGGCAGAGGCAGTTAGGGGAGATGAGGCAGGCAGGCAGGTTAGCAGTTAGGAGCCAGCGATCCTGGATTGTGAGAGGGATGTCTGATTGCCCCTGAGGGATACTGGATTAGAATGGGTGCAGGCTGAGGGCCCCACATGCACAAATTTCATGCACCAGGCCCCTAGAATCCTATATAATACAAGGCTTATATGCAAATCGACCAAATATTGAAAGGACTGGTTGCTATGATGAGCACTGACTACCAGAGGGGCAGACGCTCAACACAGGAGCTGCCCCCTGGTGGTCACTGTGCTCCCATAGGGGGAGTGCTGCTCAGTCAGAAGCCCAGCTCATGTTTGGTGAGTGCAGTGGTGGTAGTTGGAGCCCCTCCAGCCTCCACGGCAGCACTAAGGATGTCCGACTGATGGCTTAGGCCTGCTTGCAGGCCTAAACTGTCAGTTGGACAACCCCTAAGGGCTCCTGGACTGTGAGGGGATGCAGGCCGGGCTGAGGGACCCCCATACCAAGTGCATGAATTTCGTGCACCAGGCCTCTAATAGGATATAAAAGTTTAAGTGACCAACCGTCCAACCAACTGGCTGATACATATGATACGCACTGGCAATTTAAAAATAAACATTGATGAATGTGATACATCACATAAACAAAGTGAGAGATAAAAATCACATAGTCATATCAATTGACAAAGAAAAGCATTTGACAAAATCCAACACTCTTTCTTGATAAAAACTCTCAGCAAGGTGGAAATAGAAGGATCATACCTCAACATCATAAAAGCCATATATGGCAAACCCACAGCCAACATCATTCTCAATGGGCAAAAACTAAAACCATTTTCACTAAAAATAGGAACAAGACAGGGATGCCCACTCTCACCACTCCAGTTCAACATAGTACTGGAAGTACTAGCCATTGCCATTAGACAAAAAGAAGAAATAAAAGGCATACAAATTGTAAAAGAAGAAGTAAAACTGACCTTATTCACAGATGACATGATACTGCACATAGAAAATGGAAAAGACTCCATCAAAAAATTATTAGACTTAATAAATGAATTTGGCAATGTAGACGGATACAAAATTAATGCCAAAGAAATCTATGGCATTTCTATAAACCAATAATGAACTTACAGAAAGAAGAACTAAAAAAGCAATCCCATTTACCATCGCACCAAAAAAATTAAGATACTTAGGAATAAACTTAACTAAAGAGGTAAAAGACCTATATGCAGGAAACTACAGGACACTGAAAGAAGAGATAGAGGAAGACATAAACAGATAGAAGAACATACTGTGTTAATGGATTTGTAGAATCAACATTATTAAAATGTCCATACTACCCAAAGCAATCTATAGGTTTATTGCACTCTCCATTAAAATACCAATGGCATATTTCACAAACCTAGAACAAACTTTACAAAAATTCATCTGGAATAAAAAAAAGACCCCGAATAGCTACAGCAATCTTGAAAAAGAAAAACAAAGTAGGGGGCATCTCAATAGCAGATATCAAGCTGTATTACAAAGCCACTGTTCTCAAGACAGCCTGGTACTGGCACAAGAACAGACATAGAGATCAATAGAATAGAATAGAGAACCCAGAAATCCACCCAAGCCACTATGTTCAATTAATATTCAACAAAGGAGGCATGAACATACAATGAAAACAGTCTCTTCAATAAATGGTGTTGGGAAAAATTGGACAGACACACACAAGAAAAATGAAACTAGACCACCAACTTACACCATACACAAAAATAAACTCAAAATTAATAAAGGACTTAAACATAAGATGGGAAACAATAAAAATACTAGAGTAATCCACAGGCAGCAAAATTATCATACATATGCCAAAGCAATTTCTTCACTGATACCCCTCCTAGGGCAATGGAAACTAAAGAGAAAATAAACAAATGGGACTACATCAAAATAAAAAGCTTCTTCACAGCAAAAGAAACCATCAACAAAAAACAAGAAAGCCCACTGCATGGGAGAACATATTTGCTAATGTTATCACCGATAAGGTTTAATCTTCAACATTTGCAGGGAACTCATACAACTTAACAAAAGGAAGATAAATAACCCAATCAAAAAATGGGCAAATGACCTAAATAGATACTTTTCCAAAGAGGACATACGGCAGGCCAAGAGACATATGAAAATATGCTCAAAGTCACTGATCATCCAAGAGATGCAAATCAAAACAACAATGCGGTACCATGTCACACCTGTCAGAATGGCTATCATCAATAAATCAACAAACGACAAGTGCTGGAGAGGGTGCCGAGAAAAAGGAACCCTCATGCACAGCTGGTAGGAATGCAGACTGGTGCAGCAACTGCGGAGAACAGTATGGAGTTTCCTCAAAAAAACTAAAAATGTAACTCCCATTTGACCCAGTGATCCCATTTCTAGGAATATATCCCAAGAAACTAGAAACACCAATAATAAAGGACATGTGCACCCCTATGTTGATAGCAGCACAATTTATCATAGCTAAGTTTTGGAAGCAGCCTAAATGCCCATCAGCAAAAGAGTGGATTGAAAAACTGTGATACATCTACACAATGGAATACTATGCTGTGGAAAAAGAAGGAGTTCTTACCATTTGCAACAGCATGGATGGAACTAGAGAGCATTATGCTAAGCGAAATAAGCCAGTCAGAGAAAGATAAATATCACATGATCTCACTCATTTATGGAATATATGAACAACGTAAACTGATTAATAAAAACAGATCCAGAGACAGAGAAACATGGATCAAACCATCAAACCTTAGAGGGAATGTAGGGGAGGCTGGCGATAAGGGGGAGAGATCAACCAAAGGATTTGTATGCATGCATATAATAACCAATGTACACAGACAATAGGGGGTGAGGGCACGAATAGGGGGTGGGGGAGTTAATTGGGGGAAAAGGACACATATGCAATACCTTAATCAATAAAGAAATTTAAAAAGTTAATTAATTAACTAATTAATTAAAAAATAAACATTGATTCACACATGTGCAATACATATAAAGCTCTCACTGGTGCCAGAATGTATCTGAGGACTGACTAACTATTCGCACCACATACCTCTGAAGCAGAAAGAAAGTGGCATCTTAATAGTAAATGGGGTCTTTATAATGGTATTAGATTTATTATCAAAAGATTGAGACCTAATATAATTAAATCTGAAGCCTTAACAGGATCTGTAGAAGGAGAGGTTGTTCTGATTCCAAGAACTGATTTGTCCCCATCTGACACTGGTCTCCCAATTAAATTAATTTGATGACAGTTTCCCATGATGCCAGCATTTGCGATGACTATTAATAAATCACAAGGACAAAATCTAGACAGAGTAGGAATATTCCTACCTGAACATGTCCAGTTATATGTTGCTTTCTCTCATGTTCGAAGAGTGTGTGATGTTAAAGTTGTAAATACTTTATCACAGGGGAAATTAGTCAAGCACCCCGAAAGTGTTGTTACTCTTAATGTGGCATACAGGGAGATATTAAAATAAGTTTAATCAATTTATCAGTCATTGTTTTTATCACTGTTTTTATATCATGCTTTTGTGGTTTTTATATCATGTTTTTGTTTTATATCATGTCTTTGTTGTTATTATATTGCTAGAAGACCGGTGCATGAAATTCGTGCATGGGGGTGGGGGGAGGAGTCCCCTCAGCCCAACCTGCACCCTCTCCAACCCAGGACCACTTGGGGGATGTCCGACTGCCAGGATTGGGCCTAAACTGGCAGACGGACATCCTTCTCACAATCCTGGACTGCTGGCTCCTAACCACTCACTTGCCTGCCTTCCTGGTCGCCCCTAACTGCACCCCCCGGCCTGATTGCCCCTCACTGCCTCTTCATGCCAGCCTGATCACCCTTAACTGCCCCCGCTCCTTTCCAGGTTGCTCCCAACTGCCCCCTCCCTGCTGGCCTAGTTGCTCCTAACTGCTCCCCCTTACCAATCCCCCTACCAGCCTGGTCACACCTTACCGACATCCCTGCCAGCCTGGTCTCCCCTAACTGCCCCCCTGATGGCCTGGTTTCCCCAACTGCCCCCTCTTCCAGCCTAGTCACTCCACACTGCCACCCCTGCCAGCTTAATTGTCCCTAACTTTCCCCCCTGCCAGCCTGGTCACCCCACTGCCCTCCCTGCTGGCCTGGTTGCCCCATTCAGCCTGCTGTTCAGTCATTGTGTTGTCCCTCACTAACCCCCTGCTGGTTTGGTTGCCCCATACAGCCTGCTTGTTTAGTCG
This sequence comes from Ia io, assembly GCA_025583905.1. Lineage (NCBI taxonomy): Eukaryota > Metazoa > Chordata > Mammalia > Chiroptera > Vespertilionidae > Ia > Ia io. Next base: position 469,206 of record JAJQQW010000001.1, read on the forward strand.
TTTGGTCGTCCCTCACTAACCCCCCTGCTCACCTGGTCATAGGTAGCCATGTTGTGAGGGTGTGAAGGTCAATTTGCATATTACCTCTTTATTATATAGGATGTTGTTGATTTATTCATCAATTCATCAATCATTGTTTTTATCAAGTTGTTTTCATATCATGTTTTTGTTATTTTTATGTCATGCCTTTGTTGTTTTTATATCATATTGTTATTGTTTATTTATTAATCAATTTATATATTATTTTCATATACATTTTACTAATTTTCTTTCATCTCTGACAGTTCTATTATAGAGAAAGGGTAAATAGTGATATTAAAATATTTTGTACTTTAATTTTATACTACTATATTATATATACTATTTTGACATGTAATTTTTTGCAGGAACGTAATTATTGCATGAATCTTTCTTCTAATTAATTTCCTTTCAATGGGTACAAATCCATGAACCAGGCCACTAGTATGGATATAAATAAGTTACTTGGTTTAATTATATTGATGGCACTAACACACTATGACTAGAAAAGTTTTGAGCAAATACTGACATTCTTTCATCTGAATATTCACCAATAACCTGTAACACAGACTTTTTTTTACAAAGTCAGACCTCTTTTTGATCACTTTATTAGGAAATTTAAATCTTTTTATATATTAAAATAGCTGTTATCACTTGATGAAGCAATGATTCCATGGAGAGAACACATCAGATTCAAGATGTAAAATCTAGCAAAAATAATAAAATATGGAATTTTAGTAAGGTTGCTCTATGAAAGTGGCTATATTTGCAACTTTGAGATAAATATACAGGAGAAGGCAAGAAATTACAACAGACTATACTTTCCATTTTATGATCTTTTCTTGGCATCATATTTACCAAGATAATTACTACAACAGCATGTCTACAAAACACTGATCTGTGGAACAATAAGGAAGAACCGTGGGTTGCCAAAACTAAAAGAAAAATAGCAGGGCGGATGGGTGAGTTATGGCTAAATAAAATATAGCTCAAAATAGCCAGTCAGCAAGGCGTTAATTGACTTTCTCTTGCTACTTTGATTCTCCACTCTAACCTTTTGCATTTTAATTATGATTATGTCTTAGGGTGGGCATCTTTACCGCTAATACAGGGCCTGGGAACACTTAGCAAAAGGAATGGGGCATGCCGAGGTCAGATGCTGCTTGCTTTGGGGTTTTGAACCTTTGAGAGAATTTAGCATAAATCAAGATAGGTTGGATGGAAATGCCACTGGAAATGGCTTGAGTAGGCTGACAAATTGGGTGAAGTGGGGTTTCATGAAATCACCAGGCTTCAGATAGTATTAGATAGATTGACAGAAACTAGATATGGTTACTACCAGCACGCTCTTATGAGGCAGTCTTAGCAAAGAAACAATAGCCTCTGCCTGCACCTCTGTGTGGGAGAAAGCTGACCCTACAGCTCTTGCCCTGAAGCCAGACAATGAATTTCCTCCCAGTAAGTCCTTGGATTCTTTTGGAATATCTACAGCAGCACTGGAGCTCAGAGTGAATGAGTCAAAGTCCATGTATAAGCCCTAAATGAGGAACATCTGAGACTCTAGCAGCCTGTGTCTCACTCAGGCACAATCACTGCACAGTTCCCACAGTCCTAAGTTATGGGGACTTCTCTTTCCTAGCAATGGAACTTGGACTAGGAGGCCTGGTGAGGATTTGAGGTCCCTTATCATCAGTGGGGATATCCACTGCAGATATCTGTCAAATTTTAACTCATACGAAGCTGTGTATAGGACCAGGCCTTTTAACATCTTTACCCCTCCTTAGTTACAGATTTCTGTTCAATTAGATTTCAGGCAGTTCTTTGGAACTCTAGAGAAAAAAAAAGTAGTGGTCTTGAACAAAAATATGAAGTATCTAGACTGAGAAGTTGTATACAGAACAATCTACTCCAAATAACATGATAGACATTCTTCTCAATACTGCATGAAACAACCTCTAGAATAGTCTTATCTGCTAGACAACAAAGAAACTATCAAAAACTTAAAAATGCTGAAGCCATTCAAAAAATCTTGAATGATAATACAAATTACAATAATTTCAACTTTTATAAAAAGTACTTAATTTCAATTCTTTTGTACGTATTTGAGATTTTGTTTGTTTGAAATGGTCATAGCTTAAGACCTGTACTGGTGATGTCTGAAACAATTTATATTATATTGTTGGGTGGTGTTTTACAGAGATATCTGTTAAATCTAGTTGGTTTAGGAGAAACCAAGATGGCAGCATAGGTAAACACCTGAACTGCTGCATCACACAAGAACATCAAAACTAAAACTAAAAGGCAAAATGGACATCATCCAGAACCACATGAAAGCTGCCTAAGTGGAAATTCTACAACTAAAAGAGAAGAGAAAAGCACATGAAGACTCAGAGCAGCTGTGGAAATTAAGGCAGAGGTACGGAGGTGCGCTTTCAGAGAGGGCTGGCAACTGAGTACACGGCTGGCTTTTTCAAGCGGGTGGAGAGACAAAAGCTCCCAACTGCTCTGAACTCCAGTTCCAGGCAAGATTCTGGGGACCCAGACTCATACGGGGAGAAACTGGACTCTCTGGCAGCGGGTGGAATTCAAGGGCAGCTTTCTCTCAGAGGTGCTTGGAGCAATTACTGAGGGACACTGAGACCCGGGAGCCTCTTAGGGCAGGGCTGGAGGGAAGCCATTGCTGTTTGCTCTGCCCTGAGACTCCACTCCATCCGAGCTGTGCACAGAGGCTTTTGCATATGAATGGGCTGGTCCTCTGAAAACTAAACTTACCTAACAAACTGCAGCTGAGTCAGTGAGACCCAGAACATCCAAAAGAAGGCCCAAGGCCCCGCAGAAGCTTGCATTGCTTCACAGCTGGGCCTCATCTGGGCACCTCCAAACCCCAAACAAAGAAGAGGAATCTGAAGATCTCTCCATAGCTCCTGCAGGGTGGCCTCAGTAAGAGGCTAAATTTAGCACCTCCTTGGCGATCCAAGAGCCAGTGTACCCAGGTGTCAGAGTAGGACCATCCAGATTACAACTCCTCAGATCCATAAGGGGCACACTCAGGGGGAAGACTCAGTGAGCACCAAAGCTGCACTGAAGCAAGTCTTGCCTCATAAGGGTGTCTCCAGCACAGAAGTTCTCCCATCATAGACACAGCTGATCCTTACAACCAATTGGCCTGGGGGTCAATTTCTCCCAGTGATACCAACAACAATAAAGGCTTAACTACAACAAAACTGTGCACACAGCCCACAAAGTGGTTCACCGAGAGTGTCCACCTCAGGAAACTGGAAAGGCTGAGCTACTGGGCCTTACAGGACACCTAACACACAAATCCACTCTCTCAACTCAGGGAAGCAGCCAAAAGGCAGAGACAAAGAAACAGGCCACAAATGAAAGAAATGAAGGAAAGAAAACAACTGGATATAGAGCTCAAAACCACAGTTATAAGGTTTTTCAAGAATTTTCTAGAAAAGGCCAATAAATTTAGTGAGACCCTCAAGGATATGAAAAAGGACCAAGTAGAAATTAAGCATACATTGATTGAAATAAAAAATAATATACAGAGTTCAAACAGCAGACTAGAGGATCGCAAGAACCAAGTCAAAGATTTGAAATACAAAGAAGCAAAAAACACCCAACTAGGAAAGAAAAAAGAATCCAAAAATATGAAGATAGTGTAAGGAGCCTCTGGGACAACTTCAAGCATACCAACATCTGAATCATTAGGGTGCCAAAGAAGAGAGAGAACAAGATACTGAAAACCTATTTGAAGAAATAATGACAGAAAACTTCCCCTACCTGGTGAAAGAAATAAACTTACAAGTCCAGGAAGCACACAGAACCCCAAACAAAAAGAATCCAAAGAGGACCACACCAAGACACATCATAATTAAAATGCCAAGAGCAAAAGAGACAAGAGAGAATATTAAAAGCATCAAGAGAAAAACGGTTAATTACCTACAAGGGAGCACCCATACAATTGTCAGATGATTTCTCAACAGAAACTATGCAGGCCAGAAGGGAGTGGCAAGAAATATTCAAAGTGATGAACAGCAAGAACCTACAACCAAGACTACTCAAAGCTATCATTCAGAATTGAAGGGCAGATAAAGAGCTTCACAGATAAGAAATAGCTAAAGGAGTTCATAACTGCCAAACCAGTATTAAATGAAATGCTAAAAGTTATTATTTAAGAAGAGGGAAAAGAAAAAGATAAAGATAAAAATTATGGACAACAAAAACATATCAATCAATAAGTGAATCTAAACATCAAGTGAATAAAAAAATGATGAACAGAATAAACTGGTGAATATAATAGAATCAGGGGCATAGAAAGGGACTGGACTGATAATTCTTGGGGGAAAGAAGTGTGGGGGGTGCGGGAAGAGACTGGATAAAAATCATACACCTATGAATGAGGACCAGGCCAGCAGGGGAGGGGCAGTTGGGGGGGACCAGGCCTACAGGGGAGGGCACTATTGGGGCAACCAGGCCTGCGGGGTGTGTGATGGGGGTAAATGCAGAGGGTGGGGTGGGAACCGGGTGGAGGGGAGCTATGGGGAGAAAAAAGAGGAACAATTGTAATAATCTGAATAAATATTGATTGAAAAAAATCTATTTGGTTTATAGTATTTAAATCACATTAATGTCTCTCTCCACCTCTTCCTCTGTCTCTAAAATATTAATGAAAATATATCCTAAGGAGAGGACTTAAAAAAAAAAATTAAGAAAGCTTTAGTAGACTGAAAAAAAAGGAAAACCTCAACCAACTGAAAAAGATAAGGAAAAGAGCGACATCAAAGAAACCTTCTTCAATTTTTTTCAAAATTGGGAGAAGAAAACATTTCATAATTTATACCATATTGTCAATGGTATCATAAAAACCAAAGCCAGGCAAAGACAAAGGCAAAAACATGCAAACCAATATCCCTGATGAATATAGATACAAAAACCTCATGATTTACTTATATTCATCAAAGGAATGCCAGAACAAATCAACATATGAAAACTAATTATTGTAATAAACCACATAGTCTGGTCTGAAATACCTTTTCCTGGAAAAGTTCATGTTGAAGTCATAATATAATCTCTCAATATGACTGTATTTTGAAAGTATCTTTAAAGAGATAATTTAGGAAAAATTAGATCATTGGGTGGGCCCTAATCCAATTTTATTGGTGTCCTTATAAGAAGAGGGAATGTGGACAAAGAAATACCAGAGATACACACACAGAGGAACGATCTGGAGAGAAAACATCATGTGGCCATCTGCAAGCCAAGGGGAGAAGGTCTTAGAAGCCAAATCTGCCAAAATCTAGATCTTAGACGTTCAGCTGTAACTAAATAGAAATAAATTTTTGTTGTTAAGCTCCTTCGATCTGGCACTTCATATGGCAGCCTCAGAAAACTATTACAATAATACACCAATTAATGTAACATATTTAACAGAGTAAGAAACAGAAATGACATGATTATCTGGACAGATGCAGAAACACAAAATCCACCCTTTATGGTAGAAATATTCAACAAAGAACTTCACCTAATAAAGAATATTTTCAAAAACAACCAAACAAACATACTAACATTATATTTAATGGCAAAGAATTGGGTAAAATACTCCTAAAATTAAGCATAAGAAAAGGACATTTACTCTTACAACTTCTATTTAACACTGCACTGAATTTCTACCTAGGTAATCAAGAAAAAAATTAACTAGACCAAAAACTCTCCTATATAATAACGAAGTGATATGCAAATTGACCGTCACTCCAACACACAAGATGGCTGCCCCCATGTGGACACAATATGGCCACCAAAATATGGCAGGCAGGGGAGGGCAGTTGTGGGCGATCAGGCCTGCAGGGGAGGGCCATTGGATGTGACCAGGCTTGCAGGGGAGTATAGTTGGGGGTGACCAGGCCTGCAAGGGAGAGCATTGTGGAGGACCAGGTCAGCAGGGGAAGGGCAGTTGGGGGTGACCTGGTGTACAGGGGAGGGCAGTTGGGGCAAGCAGTACTGCAGTCGAGGGCAGTTGGGAGGGACAAGGCCTTCAGGGAAGGGCTGTTGGTGGCAACGAGGCCTGCAGGGGAGGGCAGTTAGGGGTGACCTGGTGTACAGGGGAGGGCAGTTGGGGCAAGCAGTACTGCAGTCGAGGGCAGTTGGGAGGGACAAGGCCTTCAGGGAAGGGCAGTTGGTGGCAACGAGGCCTGCAGGGGAGGGCAGTTAGGAGTGACCTGGTGGGGAGGGCAGTTGGGGCAAGCAGGACTGCAGGGAGGGCAGTTGGGAGGGACAAGGCCTTCAGGGAAGGGCAGTTGGTGGCAACGAGGCCTGCAGGGGAGGGCAGTTAGGGGGGTGGGTGTACAGGGGAGGGCAGTTGGGGCAAGCAGTACTGCAGTCGAGGGCAGTTGGGAGGGATAAGGCCTTCAGGGAAGGGCAGTTGGTGGCAACGAGGCCTGCAGGGGAGGGCAGTTAGGGGTGACCTGGTGTACAGGGGAGGGCAGTTGGGGCAAGCAGGACTGCAGGGGAGGGCAGTTGGGAGGGACAAGGCCTTCAGGGAAGGGCAGTTGGTGGCAACGAGGCCTGCAGGGGAGGACAGTTGGGGGTGACCAGACCTGCAGGGGAAGTCAGGTGGGGTGTACCAGGCCAGCAGGGGACAGCAGTTGGGGGTGACCAGGCCAGCAGGGGAGGACAGTTGGGGGCAATCAGGCCAGCAGGGGAGGACAGTTAGGGGCAATCTGCCTGCAGGGGAACAGTTAGGCGTCAATCAGGCTGGCAGGGGAGTGGTTATGAGGTGATCAGGCTGGCAGGCAGAAGTGGTTAGGGGCAATCAGGCAGGCAGGGAGGCAAGCGGTTGGGAGCCAGCAGTCCTGGATTGTGAGAGGGATGTCCAACTGCCCATTTAGGCCCAATTCTGGTTACCTAAATGGGCATTGGGACATCCCTCGAGGGGTCCCAGATTGGAGAATGTGTAGGCTGTGCTGAGGGACACTCCCCCCCCCCCCTGTGCATGAATTTTGTCCACCAGGCCTCTAGTAAATAAATAAGTTGTATCTAGGTTAAAAAGTAAAACTTTATTAGGTGACATAAACTTATACTTAGAAAGTCCTAAGAGGATTTCGAAATGGTGGTCAAATAGGAAGAAGTGTCCAACAGTTCCTCTTGAGGCCAGGCCAGAAAAGCAACTAAATTGAAGAACATCCACCCAAAATTAACAAATTAGACACAGCTGAGGGGACAATTTTCAATAAGGAAGGGCAGATGACACCTAGAAAATTCTGCTTGCCAGCCATAACCCAAGTGGAACTACCACTGTGACCTGTCAGTGAATGGTGAAGTACCACCCAGCTCTCAGATGTCTGTAGTGAGTGCTCACCAGACTGACCTCCTGCACCAGGCTTCCTCACCAGCCCTCAGGGACCCAGCATCCCAGGATCTGGCTCTAGGACCACACAGTGAGTGCAAGCCAGGGGGACCCCTGTGTCTTAGTTGCCCCAGCACCAGAACAGTGCTGCCAATCTGACCTGGTGCCCACTTCACCCCGAGCCCTGGGACCTGCTGCCAGGGCAACCCATAACACCCCAGTGCACACCCAACTCTGGGCCACAGGAGAGTGTGGACTGTGTGACCCAGAACAACTGGCACCTACTCCATCTTGGTCCCAGAAACACTCCTGCCAGGGTAACCCAGAACAACCCAGTGCATGTCCAACTCCAGACCACAGGAGAGTGCAGGCTGTGCAACCCAGAGCAACCCTGCTCACTTCACTCAAGACCCTGGGAGAGGCAACCTGGAGCAATCCCAGTAGAAACCACACTCCTGGCCATAGGAGAGTGCAAACTGTGTGACCCAGAGCAACCTGCCCCTGCTCCAAACCAGAGAGGGAACTGGAGCAAACCAATACAAACCTCACTCTGGGCCACAGGAAAGTGAGGACTGTGCAACCCAGAGCAACCCACACCTGCTACACCCAAGCCCCTGTGACAGTCCCACCAAGTCTACCTGGAGCAAAACAGCATGAACCCCACTGTGGGCCACAGAAAAGTGCTGCCCAGGGAGACCTGGATAAATCTGGTGTGTGCAGCCAGGGGCCACAGGACCATGCTGCAAGTGCACTGCCAGAGGGAACTAGGATACAACACTCCCATTGGGGTCAGGACTGTACAGCTAATTGCATGTCAGAGAGCTCTGGGTCCTCATAGGGAAGTGTACATGTGTACCCACCACTCCAAGCATCTGAAGCATACAATTGAGGAACCAGATCCATGGGAGAAAGGGATACAACTCAGAGCATAAACAATAAAGGCATGAGACTCAAGGCAGACCGAGCCTCTGGGATAACAATTTCCAGACCATTGGTCTGATAGGGTCTTCAAACTTTCAAACCCAAAGCATAGTGCCCATGGCCAGAAACAGGGCATCAAAAAATGGGAAGACAAAGAAACAACCCTCCAGGGGGAGAAAAAGGAGACATCACCAGAAAAGGAACTAAATAAAATGGAGGCATGCAATATGTCAGAAAAAGAATTCAGAGTTAGGATCATACACTTCATAAACCAGATGGAAGAGAAACTCAGCAACATATGTAAGAATAAAGAGGAATAAGGAATGACATAGATAAAATAAAATTTAAAAAAAACCACAATGGAAGGTTTCAACAATAGACTAGAAGCAAAGGACAGAATAAGCCAGTTAGAAGACAGAGTGGAAAATACACTATCTGAACAGCAATTGGAGAAAAAATTAAAAAGCAAGAGGAGAGCCTAAGGAAACTTTGGGAAAACATGAAACAAAGCAACATCCGCATAATAGGGGTACCAGAACGTCAAGAAGAGGAGTAACGATTAGAAAATCTGTTTGAAGAAATAAGGAAAAAAACTTCCCTGACTAGAGGAGGGAGGCAAAAAAAGTCACACATGAATAGAGTGACAAAGAAGTTGACCCCAGTAGACCACACCAAGACACATAATTATAATGGCAAGTGTCAATGAAAAAGAATGAATCTTAAAGGCTGCAAGAGAGAGACAGAGTTACCTACAAGTGACCTCCCATTAGACTATCAAATGACTTCTCAATAGAAACAAGTCAGGACAGAAGGGAATGGAATGAAGTATAAAAATGTGATGCAAAGCAAGGGATTCTATCCATCAAGGCTATCAATCAAAAATTAAGGGGAAATCAGGCACTTAACAGACAAAAAAAAAAAAAAAAAAGGTTAAGGGAGTTTATTACCACCAAGCCAGCAATGCAAGAAATGCTAAAGGACTGTTGTAAAAAGAAGAAATAGAAATAGAAGAAGGAACACAGGCATAAAGAATAAAAATGGAAATAAACAAGTACCTATCAATAATAACCTTAGATGTAAATGGATTAAAGGTTCCAATCATAAGACATTGAGTGGCTGAATGGTTTAAGAACAAAAGACCCATATATATGCTGTCTACAACAGACCCATCTCAGAACACAGAACTCACAGAGACTTGAAAGCTAGGGTAGTAATATTAATATCTAACAAAATAGACCTCAAAATGAAGGCTGTAACAAGAGATAAGAAAGGACCTTCATAACACTAAAGGGATCGATACAACAAGAAGATGGTAAACATATATGCACCCAAATACATTTAAAAAATCTTCTGGAAGATATCAAGGGAGAGGCTGACAGCAATACAATCATAATAGGGGACGTTAATACTCCATTGATACCACTGGATATATCTTCTATACACACACACAAAAAAAAAAAATCAACCAAGAAACAGCAATTCTAAATTATTCACTAGATCACATGGAACTAATTGACATCTTCAGAAAATTTCATCGGACAGCAAATAAGTATACATTCTTCTTGAGTGCACATGAGATATTTTCAAGGACAGACCACATATTAGGACACAGGTAAAGTCTCTTTAAATTCAAGAAGATGGAATTCATATTAAGCATCTTCTGAGATCACAAGGTCATAAAATTAGAAATCAATTATAATAAAAACAATTTAAAAATCAAACACTTGGAGGCAAAATGGTGTGCTATTAAACAATGATTGGCTTACCAAAGAGATCAAAGATGAAATTAAAAGCATCCTGGAAACAAAGGACAATAAAAACACAACAATTCAAAATCTATGAGATACAGGGAAAGCAGTCCTGAAGGGAAGTTCATAGTATGACAGGCATACCTCAAGAAACAAGAAAAATTAGTAATAATTTATCTAAACCCTACAACTTAAAGAATTAGAAAGAGGGCAACAAGAAAAGCCCAGAGTGAGGAGAAGAAAGGAAATAAGATTGATTAACCTCTAGCTAGGCTCACAAGAAGCAAGACGAGAGGACAGAAATAAACAAGAACTGAAATAACAACAGACACCACAGAAATAAAAAGGATTGTAAAAAAAGCAGTTAACAAATCTATTCCAACAAACTATTAAACCTAGAAGAAACAGACATATCTCTAGAAAAATACAACCATCCAAAACTCAATGAAGAAGAATAAAAAACTCTGTATAGGCTGATAACTATGGAGAAATTGAAACAGTCATCACAAAACTTCCAGCAAACAAAAGCCCTGGTCCAGAGAGCTTCACAGGGGAGTTTTACCAAACATTCAAGGAAAAACTAAAACCTATCTTCCTCAGACTATTCCAAAAAATTCAAGAGGAAGGATCACTTCCAAGTTCTTTCTATGAAGCCAGCATTACCCTAATCCCCAAAAATAGATAAAGACATTACAAAGAAAGAGAATTACAGGCCAATATGCCTGAAGAACATAGATACTAAAATCCTCAACAAAATATCAGCACATTGCATCCAGCAATACATTGAAAATATCATGTAACATAACTAATTGGGTTTTATTCCAGGGACGCAAGACTGGTAACATATCCACAAATCAATAATGTGATACTTCTCATAAACAAATTCAAAGACAAAAATAACATGATCATATCAATTGATGCAGAAAAAGCATTTGACAAAATTCAACACCCTTTCTTGATAAAAATTCTCAGGAAAGTGGGGATAAAAGGATCACACCTCAACATAATAAAAGCCTTATATGACAAACCTACAGCCAACATCATACTCAATGGACAAAAACTAAAATCATTTCCCCTAAAATCAGGAACAAGACAGGGATGCCCACCAATACCACTTCTGTTTGACATAGTACTGGAAGTGCTAGCCATAGCAATCAGAAGAGAAGAAGAAATAAATTTCATCCAAACTGGAAAAGTAAAACTGTCATTATTCACAGATTACATGATATCATACACAGAAAACCCTAAAAACTCGATCTAAAAATTACTAGACTTAATAAATGAACTTGGCAATATAGCAGGATACAAAATTAACACACAGAAATCTATGGCTTTTTTATACACCAATAATGAAGTTACAAAAAAAGAAACTAAAAAAAATCCCACTTATCATTGCAACAAAAAAATTAAGATACCTAGGAATAAACTTAACTAAGAAGGTAAAAGAACTGAACTTGGAAAACTACAGGATGTTGATAAAAGAGACAGAGGAAAACAAAAACAAATGGAAGATGCATTCATGGATTGGAAGAATCATTAAAATGTCCATACCACCCAAAGCAATCTATAGATTCAATGCCATCTCCATTAAAATACCAATGGCATATTTCACAGACCTAGAAAAAACTCTCCAAAAATTCATCTGGAATTTAAAAAAAAAAAAATGACCCTTAATGGCCATAGCAATCCTGAGAAAGAAGAACAAAGTTGGGAGGATCACAATACCAGATATCAAGCTATATTACAAAGGCACTGTACTCAAAAATGCCTGGTACTGGCGCACAAGAACAGACATATAGACCAATGAACAGAACAGAGAACCCATAAATAGACCCAAACCATTATGCGCAATTAATATTTGACAAAGGAGGCATGAACATACAATGGAGTCAAGACAGTCTCTTCAATAAATGGTGTTGGGGAAATCATGATACTATAGGCCCAACTTACACCATACACAAAAATAAACTCAAAATGTATAAAGGACTTAAATGTAAGATGGAAAACATAAAAATTGTAGAAGAATCCATAGGCAGCAAAATAAGAGACATGTGTCATAGCAATATCTTTACCAAAACAACTCCTAGGGCAATGGAAACAAAGAAGAAAATAAACAAACAGGACTACAAAAATAAAAAACTTCTGCACAGCAAAAGAAACCAACAACAAAACAACAAGAAAGCCCACTGCATGGTTGAACGTATTTGCCAATGTCATATCCAATAAGGGTTTAGTCTGCAAAATTTATAGGGAAGAAAAACAATCCAATCAGAAAATGGGCAAAGCACCTAAACAGACACTTTTCAAAAGTGGACATACGGAAGAGACATATGAAAACATGCTCAAAGTCACTAATCATCTGAGAGATGCAAATCAAAATGACAATGTGGTACCATCTCACAACTGACAGAATGGCTATCATCCACTACTCAAATGCTGATGAGGATATGGAGAAAACGGGACCTTCATGCACTGCTGGTGGGAATGAAGAGTGGTGTAGCCACTGTGGAAAACAGTACAGTGTTTCCTCAAAAAATTAAAAATGAACTGCTATATGACCCAGTAATCCCACTTCTAGGAATATATCCCAAGAAATCAGAAATACCAATCAGAAAGGACCAATATATCCCTATGTTCATAGCAAAACAATTTCCAATAGCTAAGATTTGGAAACAACCTAAGTGCCCATCAGCGGATGTGTGGATTAAGAAACAGTGGTACCTCTGCAAATGGAATACTACACTGCTGTAAAAAAGAAAGAACTCTTAATACTTGCAACAGCATGGATGGACCTGGAGAGATTATGCTAAGTGAAATAAACCAGTCAGAGAAAGATAAGTATCACATGATCTCACTCATTTGTGAAATACAATGAACAATATAAACTGATGAACAAAATTAGATCCAGAGACATAAAAGTATTGAATAGACCATCAAACCTGAGAGGGAAAGCAGGGGAACTTGTGTGGAGTAGGGGGGGGGGAGAGACGGAGTTGAGTGATCAACCAAAGGACTTGTATGTATGCATATAAGCATAACCAATGGACAAAGACTTTAGGGGGGTGGGAGCATGAGCTGGGACGTTGGAGCAGCAGGGAAGAGGTCATGGGGTAGGAGATATATGTAATACTTTAAACATGGGGGGAAGGAGATATATGTAATACTTTAAACAGTAAAGAATTAAAACAATTCTCTATAACCATCAAAAATATTCTACACAAATTTAATAAAAGAAATTCAGAGCTTATACTCTGAAAAACTACAAGTCATTTTTTAATAATATTAAAGCTCTAAGTTAAAAAAGAAAATACCAAAACCACAAATAGGAACTTAACATTGTTAAGATATTAGTACTTAAACTGATCTACAAACTAAATGTAATCCTTATCACAACTCTAGTCCAATTTCTTTGAAGAAATTGACAAGTTGTACTCTAAAATTCATATGGAACTGCAAGGACTTAGAGAAGCTAGACAATTTGGAAAAAAAGAAGTAGCATGACAGTCTTGATTTCAAAACTTGCTTCAAACAATGGTAATTAGGTAGTGTGGTGCAGGCACAAGAAAGACAAAATGTCTCAGAGGTATATTTGTATCTGTAATCTTAAGGAATGATATACAATTGAGTATGGAAATGAAGACATATATCTGTCATCAAATGATTTTTGAAGAGTACCAGGATCATTCAATAGAGAAAGAAAAGACTTTTGAGAAAGGATGCTGAGACACCTGGCATCCAAAGGAAAAAGAAATGAACTTTTACATCACATCACATTCAAAAATCAACTCAGACTTATAAGAGTTAACACTTACATCTTTAAGATCTTAAATTTGGCAAATAATTATGTGTCAAAAGCATAAGCATAAGTTACAAGAACAGGTATTTAGAATTTATTCAAATCAAAACCTTTGGGCTTCAATAACACTAACAAGCCCTGACCAGTTTTTTTTTTCTGTGATGAGAGCAATGATCCTTGGACCAAAGAGTCAAGGGCACATACCTTGGTTGCAAGTTCAATCACTAGCCCAGTCAAAGTACATGGAGGAAGCAACAAATTGATATTTCTCTCTCTCTCCCTTCTCCCTCTCTTCCACTCTCTCTAAAAGTCAATAGAAAAAAATATCCTTAGGTAAGGATTAAAAACAAAACACTCTCAATAATTCACAAACTCTAGCATAGCTAAGTAGAAAAAAAGAAATGAGACTTCTCGGTGGCTGGTGCGGACGCAGAGACCACACCATCTTGAGAAACAGAGCTGCCTGAGACTCGGATCCTGGCTTCTGACACAAACCAGGACCCTGCAGCCACTGGGGACAGAGAACTGCTATCACAGCTTCAGAGGAAGAAACAACAAGAATCCAGACTACCGGGCAGATTCCCGTGAGTCAAAGAGCCTATCCCCCTCCCTGCAGGCGCTCGCGGATAGCGCCATAGTAACTAATAGACACGCCCCTCACTCAAGCTGCAGAGCTTTGCGCAGGGACGTGCGCTCCACCTTAGGGAATTTGGTGCCCAGGACAGAAGCAGCTCACCTTCGGGGAAATCTGTCAGTGCGCACAGAGGGCTCCCCTTTGGGGAATTGGGGGGAATTTGGCTTGCGGGTCACAGCTCCCCTTCGGGGAATCTTAGAGCGTGCACAAAGGGGCTTCCCTTTGGGGAATTTGGCGCACAGGACGGACTCCGCCTCTCTTCATGGATTCTGGGAGAGTGCACAAAGGCAGCTCACCTTCAGGAATTTGAGAGTGTGCACAGCCCTAGCCGGTTTGGCTCAGTAGAGAGAGCACACACAGGATGCAGCTCCACTTCAGGGAATTTGGCACGCCGGACACAGCTGCCTGGGATCCCTGACTCACAGCACATTCACACTAAGAGCCAATGACCCCAATTGTTGGTGCATGCACACACAGGGACCCTGATTCTCAACGAGAAACTGCACAAGGCAACAGAGACTCTGACACTCGATTCTTGGTGCAGATACAGGGAAACTCTGACTCCTGGCACATGCTAAGGATCTCATATTCGGCACATACCAACAGTGTGGTGCTGACAGGGCCCCTGATTCTAAGTGTGCACACGAGACCACACGGAACACTGGGGACACTGACCCTGGGCAAGTCTGGTTCCCACCAACCAAAGGCAGCCACACATTCTAATGTCAGAGCACTTCAGTGAAACTCGGGTGGAGCGAAGTCCCCACAATGCACGGCCCAGGTCCACACAAACGGAAACTTGAGCTTTCTGGTGATAGCCAGAATGGGGAAACGAAATAACTCACAGAGGAAAGAAAATGTGGAGTCGCCAAGAAAGGAAATTAGTGAAACTGAAGCTTGCAACATGACTGAAAAGGAGTTGAGAGTAATGGTTGTGGAATTTATTCATCGGATGTATGACAAAATCAACAACTTATGCAAGAATCAGGAAGAAATGAAAAGTGATATAGCTACAATCAAAAACACCATGGAAAGTTTCAACAGAAGACTACAAGAAGCAGAAGACCGAATTAGTGAATTAGAAGATCAGGTACAGAAACAAGCTCAATCTGAACAGCAATTGGAGAAAAATATTAAAAAGCAGGAGGAAAGCCTAAGGGAGCTTCGGGACAACATGAAACGAAGTAACATGCATATAATAGGGCTGCCAGAAGGACAAGAAGAGCAGCAGGGAATAGAAATCTATTTGAAGAAATAATGACAGAAAACTTCCCGGATATGGGAAAGATAAAAGTTACGCAAGTACAGAGAGTCCGAAGCAGGATCAACCCCAAAAGACCCACACCAAGACATGTCATAATCTCAATGGCAAATATAAATGATAAAGAGAGAATCTTAAAGGCGGCAAGAGAGAGACAGAGAGTTACCTACAAAGGAACACCCATCAGATTGTCAAATGATTACTCAACAGAAACACAACAAGCTAGAAGTGAATGGAAGGAGGTATACAAAGTGTTGCAAAGCAAAGGACTGAATCCAAGAATACTATATCCACCAAGACTATCAATCAAAATTGAAGGGGAAATCAGGAGCTTCGCAGACAAAAAAAGACTCAGGGAGTTTATCACCACCAAACCAGCAATGCAAGAATTGCTAAAGGGAATACTGTAAAAAGAAGAAATAAAGAGGTAACAAGGAATACAGACACAAAAATAGATAAGACTACAAACAAATACCTTTCAGTAATAACTTTAAATGTAAACGGACTAAATGCTCCAATCAAAAGACATCGAGTGGCTGAATGGATAAAAAAGCATGACCCATATATATGCTGTCTACAAGAGACCCACCTCAGAACAAGAGACTCACACAGATTGAAAGTGAAGGGATGGAAAAATATCTTCCAGGCAAATGGAAATGAAAAAAAGCTGGGGTAGCAATACTTATATCTGACAAATTAGACCTCAAAGTAAATGCCATAACAAGAGATAAGGAAGGCCACTTCATAATACTAAAGGGAGAAATCCAACAAGAAGAAATAATTCTGGTAAACATATACGCTCCCAATATAGGAGCACCCAAATACATAAAAAAAACTCCTGGAGGATATCAAGGGAGAGATTAATAGCAATACAATCATAGTAGGAGACTTTAATACCCCACTATCACCATTGGACAAATCCTCTAAACAAAAAATCAGCAAAGAAACAGCAATCCTAAATGACTCACTAGACCAGATGGAATTAATTGACATCTTCAGAACATTTCACCCCAGAGCCACAGAATATACATTCTTCTCAAGTGCACATGGGTCATTTTCAAAGATAGACCATATGCTGGGTCACAGGCAAAGTCTCTTCAAATTCAAGAAGATAGAAATTATATCAAGCATCTTCTCAGATCACAGTGGCATAAAACTGGAAATCAACTACAATAAATACAATCCAAAGAAATCAAACACATGGAGGCTAAACAGCATGCTATTAAACAAGGACTGGGTCACCAGAGAGATCAAGGAAGAAATAAAAAACATCATGGCAACAAATGACAATGAAAACACAGCAATCCAAAATCTATGGGACACAGCGAAAGCAGTCTTGAGAGGGAAGTTCATAGCTCTACAAGCCTATTGCAAAAAAACAAGAAACAATGGTAATAAATTACGTAACCCTACAACTCAAAGAGCTAGAAAAAGAGCAGCTAGAAAAGCCCAGTGTAACCAGAAGGAAGGAAATAACAAAGATCAGAGCAGAGATAAATGACATAGAGAACAAAGAAACAATACAAAAGATCAACAAAACCAAGAGCTGGTTCTTTGAAAAGATAAACAAGATTGATGGACCTCTAGCCAGGCTCACCAAGAAGCAAAGAGCGAGGACCCAAGTAAACAAAATCAGAAATGAAAGAGGTGAAATAACAACAGACCCCGCTGAGATACAAAGGATTGTTACAAAATACTACGAACAACTCTATTCCAACAAACTGGACAACCTGGAGGAAATGTACATATTCCTAGAAAAATACAACCTTCCAAAAGTCAATCAAGAAGAATCTCAACAGCTCAATAGGCCAATAACTATGGACGAAATTGAAGCAGTCATCAAAAAGCTTCTGGCAAACAAAAGCCCGGGGCCTGACGGCTTCACAGGAGAGTTTTACCAAACATTCAAGGAAGAACTAAAACCTATCCTCCTCAGACTATTCCAAAAATTTCAAGAGGAAGGAATGCTTTCAAGCTCATTCCATGAAGCCAGCATCACCCTAATACCAAAACCAGAAAAAGACAACACAATGAAAGAGAATTATACGCCAATATCCCTCATGATCATAGAAGCCAAAATCCTCAACAAAATTCTAGCAAATCGGCTCCAGCAGTACATCAGGAAGATCATACACCATGACCAAGTAGGATTTATCCCAGGAATGCAAGGATGGTACAATATCCGCAAATCAATAAACGTGATACATCACATAAACAAATTGAGAGATAAAAATCACATAGTCATATCAATTGATGCATAAAAAGCATTTGACAAAATCCAACACCCTTTCGTGATAAAAACTCTCAACAAGGTGGGAATAGAAGGCTCATACCTCAACATAATAAAAGCTATATATGATAAACCCACAGCAAACATCATACTCAATGGACAAAAACTAAAAACATTTCCCCTAAGAACAGGAACAAGACACGGATGCCCACTCTCACCACTCCTGTTTGACATAGTAATGGAAGTATTAGCTATTGCAATTAGACAAGAAGAAGAAATAAAAGGCATCCAATTGGAAAAGAACAAGTAAAGCTGTCTTTATTAGCAGAAGACAAGATATTGTACATAAAAAATCCGAAAGACTCCGTCAAAAAACTAATAGACTTAATAAATGAATTCGGCAATGTAGCAGGATACAAAATTAACGCCAAGAAATCTATGGCCTTTCTATACACCAATAGTGAACTTACAGACAGAGAGACTAAAAAGGCAATCCCATTTACCATCGCACCAAAAAAATTAAGATACCTAGGAATAAACTTAACTAAGGAGGTAAAAGATTTATACACGGAAAACTACAGGACACTGAAAAAAGAGATAGAGGGAGACGTAAACAGATGGAAGAACATACCATGTTCATGGATTGGTAGAATCAACATCATTAAAATGTCCATACTACCCAAAGCAATCTATAGATTCAATGCACTCCCCATTAAAATACCAACAGCATATTTCACAGACCTTGAAAGAACTCTCCAAAAATTCATCTTGAATAAAAAAAGACACCGAATAGCCACAGCAATCCTGAGAAAGAAGAATAAAGTAGGAGGGATCTCAATACCAGATTTCAAGCTGTATTACAAAGCCACTATTCTCAAAACAGCCTGGTACTGGCACAAGAACAGTGAGATAGATCAATGGAACAGAATAGAGAATCCAGATATTGATCCAAACCACTATGCTCAATTAATATTTGACAAAGGAGGCATGAACATACAATGGAATAAAGACAATCTCTTCAATAAAATTGGACAGACACATGCAAAAAAATGAAGCTAGATCACCAACTTACACCATACACAAAAATAAACTCAAAATGGATACAGGACTTAAACATAAGACGGGAAACCATAAAAATACTAGAGGAATCCACAGGCAGCAAAATCTCAGACATATGCCAAAAGTACTTCTTCACCGATACTGCCCCTAGGGCAATGGAAGCTAAAGAGAAAATAAACAAATGGGACTACATCAAAATAAAAAGCTTTTTTACAGCAAAAGAAACTATCAACAAAACAACAAGAAAGCCCACTGCATGGGAGAACATATTTGCAAATGGCATCACTGATAAAGGTTTAATCTCCAACATCTACAGGCAGCTTATACAACTTAATAAAAGGAAGATAAATGATCCAATAAAAAAATTGGCAACGGACCTAAATAGAATCTTTTCCAAAGAAGACAGAAGGAAGGCCAAGAGACACATGAAAACATGCTCAAGGTCACTAATTATCTGAGAGATGCAAATCGAAACAACAATGCGCTATCATCTCACACCTGTTAGAATGGCTATCATCAACAAATCAACAAACAACAAGTGTTGGCGAGGATGCGGAGAAAAAGGAACCCTCGTGCACTGCTGGTGGGAATGCAGACTGGTGCAGCCACTGTGGAGAACAGTATGGAGTTTCCTCAAAAAACTGAAAATGGAACTCCCATTTGACCCAGTAATCCCACTCCTAGGAATATATCCTAAGAAACTGGGAACACCAATAAGAAAGGAAATATGCACCACTATGTTCATAGCAGCACAATTTACAATAGCTAAGATCTGGAAACAGCCTAGGTGCCCATCAGCAGATGACTGGATCAGAAATCTATGGTACATCTACACAATGGAATATTATGCTGCCATAAAAAAGAAGGAATTTCCGAAACCGGTTTGGCTCAGTGGATAGAGCATCGGTCTGCGGACTGAAAGGTCCCGGGTTCGATTCCGGTCAAGGGCATGTACATTGGTTGCAGGCACATCCCCGGTGGGGGGTGTGCAGGAGGCAGCTGGTCGATGTATCTCTCTCATCGATGTTTCTAGCTCTCTATCCCTCTCCCTTTCTCCCTGTGAAAAATCAATAAAATATATTTAAAAAAAAAAAAAGAAGGAATTCTTACCATTTGCAGCAACCTGGATGGAATTGGAGAACATTATGTTAAGTGAAATAAGCCAGTCAATGAAAGAAAAATACCACATGATCTCACTCATTTATGGATAATAAAGAACATTAAAAACTTGAACAAAAAGATAGATACAGAGGCAGTAAAGCATCAAACAGTCTGTCAAATTACAGCAGGAAGGTTAGGGAGAGGTGGGGAAGATAAGAGATCAATCAAAGGACTTGTATGCATGCATATAAGCATAACCAATGGACGCAAAACTCTGGGGGGTGAGGGCATATATGGGAGTGGTGTGGGGGGGCAATGGTAAGATATGTACACATATAATACCTTAATAAAAAAACTGGGAAAAAAATAAAATAAAACTCTACATCCAGCAAAAAAAAAAAAGAAATGAGAAGTTACAAATAACAAATATTAGGAATAAAACCGAGAGAATCAATGTACCTACTGGTCAGTGTGAGATGACACCAGATTTCAACTCCTCACATACATAAGTGACACACTCAAGAGGCAGACTCAGTGAGCACCAAAGCCCCACTGAAGCAAGTCCTGCCCCAAAGGGTGTCTCCAGCACAGCAGTTCTTCCATTATAGACATAGCTGATCCTCACAGCCAACTGACCTGGAGCTCAATTCCTCCAAGTGTACCAACAGCAATCAAGGCTTAACTACAACAACACTGTGCATCCAGCCCACAAAAGGCTGCACCAAGAGTGTCCACCTCAGGTGATTGGGGAGGCTGAGCCACTGGGCCGTATAGGTCACCAACCACACAAAGCCACTCCATCAACAGAGGGAAGCAGCCAAAATCTGGACACAAAGAAACATATCACAAATGAAAGAAATGAAGGAAAGCAAACTACTGGATATAGAATTCAAAACCACAGTTACAAGGTTACTCAAGAATCTTCTAGAAACTTAGTGAGACTTCCAAGGAACTTAGTGAGACCTTTAAGGATCTTAATGAGAATGTCAAAAAAAAAAATGGAAAAAATGCCAGTCAGAAATTAAGCATAAATTGTCTGAAATAAAGAATAATATACAGAAATCCAACAGTAGACTAGAGGACCCCAAGAATCAAACCAAAGATTTGAAATATGAGGAAGCAAAACACACCCAACCAGAAAAACAAAAAGAAAAAGAATCCAAAAATATGAAGATAGTGTAAGGAGCCTCTGGGACAATTTCAAGCGTAACAACATCCAAATTATGGGGGTGCCAGAAGAAGAGAGAGAGCAAAATATTGAAAACCTATTTGAAGAAATAATGACAGAAAACTTTCCCTACCTGGTGAAAGAAATAGATTTACAAGTCCAGGAAGTACAGAGAACCCCAAACAAAAGGAATCCAAAGAGGACCACACCAAGACACATCATAATTAAAATGCCAAGGGCAAAAGACAAAGAGAGAATCTTGAAAGCAGGAAGAGAAAACAGTTACCTACAAGGGAGTACCCATACAACTGTCAGCTGATTTCTCAACAGAAACTATGCAGGCCAGAAGGGAGTGGCAAGAAATACTCAAAGTGATGAACTGCAAGAACCTACAACCAAGATTAGTCTACCCAGCAAAGCTATCATTCAGAATTGAAGGTCAGATAAAGAGCTTTACAGACAAGAAAAAGCTAAAGGAGTTCATCACCACCAAACCAGGATTATATGCAATGCTGAAGGGTATTCTTTAAGAAGAGGAAGAAGAAGAAAATGGTAAAGATAAAAATTATGAACAACAAAGTGACAACAAATACATATCTACCAACAAGTGAATCTAAAAATCAAGTGAATAAAAAACTGATGAACAGAATAAACTGGTGAATATAATAGAATCAGGGGCATAGAAAGGGAGTGGACTGACAATTCTCAGGGGAGGGAGGGGTGCGGGAAGAGATTGGACAAAAATCTTACACCTATGGATAATGACAGTGGCGGGGAGTAAAGGCATGGGGTGGCGGGGAGGAAATCGGGTGCAGGGGAGCTATGGGGGGAAAAAGAGGAAGATCTGTAATAAACTGAACAATAAAGATTCATTTTAAAAAAGAAAAAAAGGAATAAAACTGATTATATCCAAATGATACTACTTCATAAATAATCCTATCTAATAAAAGGGTAATATGCAAATTCACAGTCACTCCATCACAAAGATGGCGGCACCCCAGTCCCTTCAACCCCACTGCTGGAGTCCCAGTCCTGTCAGCCCTGCCAGTGGGAGCAGTAGCTGACTGGCTGGAGTCCCCAGCCCTGTCAGCCCCACCAGGGGTTGGGGAGCAGTGTGGCTGGATCCACTCCTTTCAGCTCCTTCATGAGGCTGGATGCTGCATCCAGGGGGCACACACAAGTGGGTGGGCACTTGACTCTGTGTCTTCTAGAGCAGAGGGACTTGATGATGTGTCCCCGGGGGTACCTGCCCAGACTCTGACAGCTGGGAGGAGGAAGTCCCATCCCCACAGAATCAGCCAGAATCAGTCATTGGTCAGACAGCTCTCAGCGGCCTGACAGCCTGGATTCTCATACACCTGCATCTCAGACCCTGAGAGCAGTGAGGTGGGACTATGTCTAAAGAGCAACTATTGATACAACATAGCTCTGCAGCCAAAAGAAGTCTGCATTATCGACAGAAAATGTCTGAAGACCAACATGCATCTGATCTTGAAAGAAGGTAGCGCCTGCGACAGAATGTATCTGAAAAGCTACTATTGGCAAAACATAGCTCTGAAGCCGAAAGAAGCCGGCATCATTGACAGAAAATGTCTAAAGACCAATGTGCCTCTGAATTTGGAAGAAGGTGGCAGTGTCGACAGAATATGTCTAAAGAACAGTTATCAGCAAGTACTAGCAATACTGGTAAGAACTGCCTGCTCAGCGAAAATGGAGTACATGAGAATGCAATTCTCGCACAAGTTGTGGTGGAAGGACTGTTGTGAATTTTGCCTATCACTAAATTTCTCTGTTGAAAAACCATCTGATGGAAAATTTACTCAATGTTGTAGCAAAGGTAAAGACTGACTAAATGATATACATTTTCCAGATTACCTGGCATATTTAAGAAGATTAATGACAAACAAAGATTCTGACAGTAAAAATTTCATGGAAAATATTTGTTCCATAAATAGTGCTTTTGCTTTTGTTTCCATGGGTGCAAATATTGCATCACCATCAGGATATGGGCCATACTGTTTTAGAATACACAGACAAGTTTATCACCATACTGGAACTTTACATCCTTCGAATGGTAGTTTCTCGAAAGTGTGCTCAACTCTATATTTTGGATACAGCCAAAGCGACAAGTAAAAGATTAGCAATGCCAGAAAACCAGGGCTGCTCAGAAAGACTCATGATCAACATCAACAACCTCATGCATAAATAAATGAATTAAGAAAACCGTACAAGATGCTACATGAGATAGAAAAGGAAGCCCAATCTGAAGCAGCAGCAAAAGGTATTGCTCCCACAGAAGTAACAGTGATGATTAAATACGATCTTAACAGTAACCCAGGTAGATATAATTCTCCCCATGTAACCGAGGTTGCTGTCATATTCAGAAACGAAGATGGAAAACCACCTTTTGAAAGGGACTTGCTCATTCATTGTAAACCATATCCAAATAATCAGAATGCCACTAAAATGAAACAAATCAGTATCCTGTTTCCTACATTAGATGCAATGGCGTACCTATTCTTTTTCCACATGTTGAAAAAGGCTGGGAAATGGACATTGCATTAAGACTCAGAGAGAGCCCTAACTGGTTTGGCTCCGTGGATAGAGCATTGGCCTGTGGACTGAAGGGTCCCAGGTTCAATTCCAGTCAAGGGCATGTACCTTGGTTGCGGGCACATCTCCAGTATGGGGTGTGAAGGAGGCAGCTGATCATTGTTTCTCTCTCATCGATGTTTCTAACTCTCTATCCCTCACCCTTCCTCTCTAAAAATAAAAAAATCAATAATATGTATTTTTTAAAAAGGCTCAAAGACAACAGTGTACTCAACAATAATACTAGACAAAATGTAAGGACACGAGTCACACAAATGCAGTATTATGGATTTCATCTCTCTGTGCGGGACACGTTCAATCCTATTTTAAATGCAGGAAAATTAGCTCAACAGTTTATTGTGGATTCATATTAAAAAATGGAGGCCAATCAGATAAATTCCATTAAAGCAAACTAATATAAGTTGAGAGTTGAAAAATATAGTGGTTTGATGGATTATCTCAAATCTAGATCTGAAAATGACAATGTGCTGCTTGGTAGAATGATAATACTCCCATCATCTTTTGAGGGTAGTCCCAGAAATATGCAGAAGCAATATCAGGATGCCATGGCAATTGTATGGCAAGCCTGATTTATTCGTAACTATGACATGCAACCCAAAATGGGCAAATATTACAAACAATTTATAATGTTGGCAAAAAGTTGAAAACAGACCTGACTTGGTAGTCAGAGTTTTTAATATTAAGCTGAATGCTCTTTTAAATGATATATCTAAATTCCATTTATTTGGCAAAGTAATAGCTGATATTCATGTCACTGAATTTCAGAAACGTGGACTGCCTCACGTTCACATATTATTGATATTAGATAGTGAGTCCAAATTATGAACGGAAGATGACATTGACTGTATAGTTAAGGCAGAAATTCCAGATGAAGACCAGTGTCCTCGACTTTTTCAAATTGTACAATCAAATACGGTACATGGACCATGTGGGATACAAAATCCAAATAGTCCATGTATGGAAAATGTTCAAAGGTATATCCAAAAGAATTTCAAAATGTGACCATTGGAAATATTGATGGATATCCCAAATACAAACGAAGATCTGGTAGCACCATGTCTATTGGAAATAAAGTTGTTGATAACACTTGGATTGCCCCTTATAACCCATATTTGTGCCTTAAATATAACTGTCGTATAAACATTGAAGTCTGTGCATCAATTAAAAATGACAAATATTTATTTAAATACATCTCTAAAGGGCACGATTGTTCACATATTCCAATTTCTGAAAATATTATCAATCATGACCAAGTACAGGACTTCATTGACTCCAGGTATGTGAGTGCTCCTGGGGCTCTTTGGAGACTTTGTGCAATGCGAATGCATGACCAATCTCATGCAATCATACGATTAGCTATTCATTTTCCAAATGAACAAAATGTGTATTTTCATAGTGATGATTTTGATCAAGTTTTAGGTAGGGCTACAAGGCATAGTTCAACTTTGATGGCTTGGTTCTTATTGAATAGAGAAGATTTTGATGCATGTAATTATTATCATTGGGAGATTCCACAGCATTATGTGTTTAATAATTCTTTGTGGCCAAAAGGGTGGAAATAAAGTATTAGGTAGACTGTTCACTGTGAGTTTTACAGAACCACAAAGATATTACCTTAGACTTTTGCTTCTGCATGTAAAAGGTGCGATAAGTTTTGATAGTCTGCTACAATGTAGGAGGTGTAACTTATTATACATTTCGTGAAGCTGTTAAACACCAATTATTACTTGACGACACTATCTGGAAAGATATGATTACGATGAAATCATCCTTAATATGCCCAAACAACTATGAAAGCTTTTTGCATACATATGTGTTTTTGGGTGTCTTTCTGATGCAGACAAATTATGGGATGAGAATAAATCTCATTTTATTGAAGATTTTTGTTGGAAATTAACTGAAAAGAAGGTGCCTGTGTAAACTGTGAAATGCAGGCCCTTAACGAAATTCAGGAGATATTCACATTGCATGGAATGAAATGTTCACATTTCAAACTTCCAGACTATCCTTTATTAATGAATGCAAATACATGTGATGAATCATACAAGCAACATCAGGCATAGGTTTTGATAAATTCTCTGAATGATGAACAGTGGGCAGCCTTTCAGACTATAACTTCAGCCACTGAAGATCAAACTGTATATCCCAAATGCTTTTTCTTGGATGGTCCAGGAGGAAGTGGAAAAACATATCTGTATAAAGTTTTAATACATTATATTAGAGGTCATGGTGGTACTGTTTTACCCACAGCGTCTACAGGAATTGCTACAAATTTACTTCTTGGTGGAAGAATCTTTCATTCCCAATATAAAGTACCAATTCCATTAAATGAAATTTCAATTTCTAGACTCGATATAGAGTGAAGTTGCTAAAACCATTAAAAAGTCCAAACTTCTCATTATTGATGAATGCACCATGGCATCCAGTCATGCTATAAATGCCATAGACAGATTACTAGGAGAAATTATGAATTTGAATGTTGCATTTGTTGGGAAAATTTTTCTTGAAGAGGATTTTCTACAATGTCTCAGTATTGTGCCACATGCTATGCAATCGGCCATAGTACAAACGAGTTTAAAGTGCTGTGATGTTTGGGGATGTTTCAGAAAGTTGTCTCTTAAAACAATATGACAACAGAGGATTCTGCTTATAATGAATGGTTAGTAAAATTTGGAGATGGCAAACTTGATAGCAGTTTTCATTCAGGAATGGATATTATTGATATCCCCCATGAAATGATTTGTAATGAATCTATTATTGAAGCTACCTTTAAAAATAGTATATCTATAGAAAATATTAAAAATATATCTAAACATGAAATTCTCTTGTCCAAAAAATGAGCACATTCAAAAATAAAATGAAGAAAATTTGGATATACTCAATGGAGATTTTCACACATATTTGAATGATAATTCCATTGACTCAACAGATGATGCTAAAAAAGAAAATTTTCACATCGAATTTCATAATAGTATTACTCCTTCAGGAATGTTGTGTCAAAAATTAAAAGTGAAAATGGTGCAATCATCATGCTATTGAGAAACCTTAATAGTAAATGGGGTCTTTGTAATGGTACCAGATTTATTATCAAAAGATTATGACCTAACATAATTAAAGCTGAAGTATTAACAGGATCTGGAGAAGGAAAGGTTGTTCTGATTCCAAGAATTGATATGTCCCCATCTGACACTGACCTCCCATTTAAATTAATTTGACAACAGTTTCCCATAATGCCAGCATTTGCGATGACTATTAATAAATCACAAGGACAAACTCTAGACAGAGTAGGAATATTCCTACCTGCACCTGTTTTCACACATGGTCAGTTATATATTGCTTTCTCTCAAGTTGAAGAGTGTGTGATATTAAAGTTAAAGTTGTAAATACTTCATCACAAGGGAAATTAGTCAAGCACTCTGAAACTGTTTTCACTCTTAATGTGGTATACAGGGAGATATTAGAATAAGTTTAATCACTTTATCAGTCATTGTTTGCATCAATGTTGTTTTTTATATCATACTTTTCTGTTTTCATATGATGTTTTTGTTGTTTTATATCATGTCTACTTTGATGTATCATTTTGTTATTTTTATTAATAAATTCATATATTATTTTCATATACATTTTACTCATTTCCTTTCATCTCTCACACTTCTATTACAAAGAAAGGGCAAATGGCAATATTAACATATTTCCTATAATTAATTCCCTTTTAATGTGCACGATTTCATGCACCGGGCCACTAGCTTCATATAAATGAATTCAGAATTTATATCAACTGAGCATATTTTTGAAAGACACAACTGCAGAAAAATAAAAAGAAACACATAATAGCTTTACATGTACAAAAAATAAATAAATTATATGTAAAGAGATTTCCACAAATCACAAAGGGTGTGTATGCTCAAATGACTTTTGTGACTTTCAGTGATATTTTTCTGATACTTAAGTAAGAAATACTACCAATTCTACACAAACATCTAATATGTTGAGTTAACTCATTCTAAGAAGTCAGCATAACTCATATTAAAACAAAACTGTCATTGAATAAGCAAACTACAGACCTGTAGAGAGCACCTGGGAAGGCACATGAGCATTTCTTTAATTATTGTCAGCTGAATCCAGTGGGGTTGGCAGAGCCACATCCTGAAAACACACCTTGCCAGAGGCAGGTGTGTTGTCAGCCTGACCTTCAGCTCAGGCGTCAGGGGGTGAGTTTCATTATCTAAATCCAGCCAAGCACCAGGAACAAACACGATTATCTGGGCCCACCCAGAAGTGACAATTACAAACAAGCCACAAGAATGCACATAATCTCCTTTGTCTTGGGCTTTACTAAAACTTCCTGGGTTTTGCTGTATAAAATAAACGTACTGTATCAGCTCTGCATCACTGTCTCTCCATCAGAGGACAGCTGTCCCACCCAGCCCCAGCTTTTTCCTTCTATCTCTGTGTCTGTCTCTTTCTTTCATTTTCTCAATCCCCAGTCGCCCCTACTCAGGAAACAGACCACTCTCTAGCCACACTGGATGCGGAAAAGAGAGAAATATTTATACAGACCCTCAAACATTTTTTAAAGCTAACAATATATTTAAAAGATATTATATGAAACTAGATGCCCGGTGGACAGGATTCATGCACTGGTGGGGGGGCATGGCCTGCGGGGATCAGCCCACTGTGGGAGTCCCATTCATCCAGGTCAGCTGAGAAGCTGTAGACCTGCCCTCTGAGTGGCTGCTTCCACTATGGGAGCACACTGACCACCAAGGGGCAACTCCTGTGTTGAGCATTTGTCCCCTGGTGGTTAGTGCACCTCATAGTGACTGGTCAACCGTTTGTCCTTCTGCTGTTTGGTCACTGGGCTTTTTATTAAATAGGAGTAGAGGCCTGGTGCATGAAATTTGTGCCCTCAGGTTGGGGGGGGGGGTCCCCCAGCCTGGCCTGTGCCCTCTCACAGTGCACGAGCCCCACAATCAATTACCTCAAAGAGATAGGTCCTGCCCACCCATCCAGGGCTCCTTGATGAATTGTCCCAAAGAGATAGGCTGGAGTCGCGGGTCCCGCCTCTACACCGCACAAAGCCGCGGGACCCCCAGGTCTCGCCACGTGGAGCCGCAGTCCCCGCCTCCATGCCACACATGCAGCGTCAAGTCCTCTCCCACCCACGTGCACCTCACTGCTCACACAGCCCTGACCACCTATGTGCACCTGCTGCACACACAGCTTCCTGGTGATGGATTGTGATAGTGTAAGGGCATCACGGCATGAGGGTGTGATGACCACATAGGCTTTTATCAGTATAGATGGGCTTTTCCAGGAATAGGAAAAAATAAAAGAGAAAATAGAAAAGGGAAAAAGTACAAGGACTGGGGTTAAAATTTTAAAAATCAGTCAACATAAAATTAAAAATTAGCAAACTAAAAAAAGAGTTCATCTAAGTAGATGAAAACTCTTACCAAACAAGAAATTAAAGCAAACTTAATCTAAGTTTACTCTAAGCAATCATCTGACTTACAAATGTTACTCCTAATCCCATCTCTCAATACTTCATCCACATGAAGTAAATTTAGTTTTCCACTCCAAAAGCACATTTTCCTGGAAGAATTTCTAAGATCCTGTCATTTAAACAATTAAAAGACATTCAATACATCTGTATATACAGAGATGGTTACAGTTCTTTTTATAAAATCCCTTTTCTATAAAAAGCAGAAATATTAAATATTGTTTAGGCACACACAGTAAATGAACAAGCACATTTTAAATTGCCATTCCTGAATGTAAAAAGGAAGGTCAATAGAGTATAACTTCTCATCTCTACTCTTTCCATTACCACATCGAAATTCCAGTTTTAGATTTATTTGCATCATTGAAAGAAAAATTCAATATAAAGTTCCTCCTTCAAGGAATTTTACCACTTGCATGCTTAGAATCCAAATAATTATCATCACTCTTACCAAAACCAGTAATTGTATCTATTAACCTTTTGTTTTGAGATCTTCTGTTCATTCATTTACCCATATGAGCCCTAAAGATGGTTGCATTAATGTCAGAAACAGGCCACCAATGACAAAGACTATACAGAAGAAAACATCATCCAAAATAGTATTTTGATATATTCATGAGTTTTCAAGCAGGAACTATTAAGGCAAGAAAAGCTAGTGTCTTTTTTCATACCTGCCTCTCCTTTGAAATTAGCCCCTATATTACCCACCCACCCATTCCTTTTTTTTAAGATTTAGACCCTTATATGGCTTTAAAATATCAGAGTAAACAGTAATTCTTTTACTGCCCATTCTTCAAGTACATGTTCCAGACAAAGATTTTTATATAAAATTAAATTCAAAAGAATTATTATATTTTTTGAAAGATTTTTTTTTAACATTCTAAATATTCTACCAATTTTTATTGTGATCTAAGTTTTACTTCAAATATAAAGTTTATGATTTGTAGCATGCTATGTGATTTGGTAATCACATAGGTTTTATTTTAGTTATACTGTAGAAACAAAACAACCTTCCACACAACTAAAAAATATAATTTGTGGCTAAAATTACAGTTGTAACCAAAGGCCAAAGATTAAAATATATGCTAGAAATACTAACCAGTAATGCTGGTGTAGCTAGACCAACAGCAGATACATAGCCAAAGATGGTATAAGACATAGTTTCATGACAAAGTTTGTCCAGCTCACCATGTACTCTCAACTTTACTTATAGCAAAGACTGATACAACCACAAAGTGAAACTGATGAGTCCTCCAAAATGGTGGGAGAGTACATAGAATCACAAAATATCCATTTTTAAATATGTTATTGTAAACTGGTTAATGAGCAAGTCAATTGTGATTGGATTCACAGTCATTCAATATATGAGGGCTAAGAAAAACACATAATTAAATCTATACTAATAAAAGCCTAGGCGCTCCTCGTGCACCACATCATCACAAGATGGCCACCACAACATGGCCGCTACAACATGGCTCCATGCACAGCGGAAGCAGGACCTGGCAGTCACTCTGCATGGTGAGGCCTGGGGGTCTTGCATCTCCGTGTGGCACAGAGGAGGCCGGTCCTGGCATCTCTGCCGCCTCGTGTGGAGGCAGGTCCCAGCAGAGGAGGCGGGTCATGGCAGGGGAGGGCAGTTGTAGGTTATCGGGCCCACAGGGGAGAGCAGTTGTGGGCGATCAGGCCACCAGGGGAGGGCAGTTGTGGGAGATCAGGCCAGCAGGAGAGGGCTATTAGGGAGTTATCAGGCTGGCAGGCAGATGAGCGGTTAGGAGCCAGTGGTTCTGGATTGTGATAGGGATGTCCGACTGGCAGTCAGACATCCCCCGAGGCGTCCCAGATTGGAGAGGGTGCAGGTCAGGCTAAGGGACATCCCCTCTTCACCACCACCACTGTGCACTAATTTTGTGAACCAGGCCTCTAGTTTAATTAAATTTACTTCCCTTGGCAAATTCTTATATCAGTATCTTGTCTTCTGTAAGTTCCTATTTTCTCTAGATAGGTTAAAATAATATGGCAATAGTGACATTAATAACTTCAAGTATTTAAGAACAAAGACAAAAGTACTTGCAACTTGCTAGTGGGAATAAATTACTAGTATTAGAATCTAGATTATAACCATATCGATTGAACAGTTAAGATACAACATAAAAGGCCCAGAAAGATCCTTGCTACTTATCAAGAATTATTTGGTAAAACTATATTTTCCAAAGGGAAAACTGTTGTGTTTCAGGAAACCAGTGAAAAGTAAGGATAGCCCTGACTGGTGTACCTCAATTGGTTGAGCAAAGTCCTATGTACAAAAGGTTGTTAGTTCAATTGCCGGTCAGGGCACACGCCGAGGTTGTAGGTTTGGTCCTTGGTTGAGGTAACTGATGGATGTCTCTCTCTCCCCCTACTCCTTCCTCTAAAATCAATAAAAACACATTTTTTTAAAAAATGTATAAAGCATCATTGGGACAGGGTAAGTAAAACTGTTTTGTTGTTGTTTTAGACCATTTACTCCCCTTTATCTTCTTTTTTTTTTTTTAATCCTCACCTGGGATATTTTCCCACAGACTTTTACAGAGAGTGGAAGAGAGAGGAAAGACAGAGAGAAACATCGATGTGAGAGAATCACATTGATTGGTTGCCTCCTGCACAAGCACCAACCGGGACCCAGGCCAGGAGCAGCCTGCAACCAACTATGGTCTCTTAACCAAAATTCAACCTAGGAACCTTTGGTCCACAGACTAATGTTCTATCCACTGAGCAAAACCGGCTAGGGCAGTAAAATTGTTTAGAGCTTCCTGTGTTCCAGTCCAGGAAAGAGAGGTTTATCCATGTAAGTGAATACTCATGATCTAAAGGTTAATTTAATTTAAACCAATTATTTTTTGCCCTAGATTTTAGAGAAGGCAATATAATATATGGGGTAAAAGGGAGCTTGTTTTCAAGGGTATTTTTGAATCGAGTTTTTACATGTTCAAAGTCATTCAAGACTGGAGAAAACTCAGACAAATAATGAAAAAATAAGAAGAAAAAGTTTATTTCAAATAAATTCAATAGAATGTGTGCTATAAGCAAAGGCTGATTGCAATACATTTTATTTCAAACTTGAATTGATGTACAAATTTGACAATTTAGCAATGATCAATTTCTGCTAAATTGTGGATTAAATCCATCAATATACCAATTTTGGTATTTACTGTAGATCCCATTATTTATTCTAGTACTAGAGAAAAAAAATTTTCTTCATAGCAAATATTAGAATAACCTTACAATTTCTATAATAATGACTTGCAAAATGTATTCTCCATTTGAAATTACACCCCGAGATTGGTAAGAGAAATCTGACTTCATCCGAATGTATTTTTAATTTTTTAAAAATTTTTTTTCACACTTTTTTTATTAAGGTATTCTATGTGTACATATCTTACCACTGTCCCACCCCCAACCCCACACCCATAAATGCCCTCGCCCCCCAGAGTTTTATGTCCATTGGTTATGCTTCTATGCATACATTCAAATCCTTTGGTTGATCTCTTAATCTCCCCCACCACTCCCTAACCTTCCCCCTATAATTTGACATTCTGTTTGATGCTTTACTGTCTCTGTATCTATATTTTTGTTCATCAGTTTATAATGTTCTTTATTATCCATAAATGAGTGAGATCATGTGGTATTTTTCTTTCATTGACTGGCTTATTTCACTTAGCATAATGTTCTCCAATTCCATCCAGGTTGCTGCAAATGATGAGAATTCCTTCTTTTTTATGGCAGCATAGTATTCCAGCGTGTAGATGTACCACAGTATTCTGATTCAGTCATCTGCTGACGGGCACCCAGGTTGTTTCCAAATCTTAGCTATTTTAAATTGTGCTGCTATGAACATAGGGGTGCATATATCCTTTCTGATTGGTGTTTCTAGTTTCTTCGGATATATTCCCAGGAGTGGGATTACTGGGTCAAATGGGAGTTCCATTTTCAGTTTTTTGAGGAAACTCCATACTGTTCTCCACAATGCTGCACCAGTCTGCATTCCCACCAGCAGTGCACGAGGGTTCCTTTTTCTCCACATCCTCACCAACATTTGTCGTTTGTTGATTTGTTGATGATAGCCATTCTGACAGGTATGAGATGGTATCGCATTGTTGTTTTGATTTGCATCTCTCGGATAATTAGTGATTTTGAGCATGTTTTCATGTGTCTCTTGGCCTTCCTTCTGTCTTCTTTGGAAAAGATTCTATTTAGGTCCGTTGCCCATTTTTTTATTGGATCATTTATCTTCCTTTTATTAAGTTGTATAAGCTGCCTATAGATGTTGGAGATTAATCCTTTATCAGTGATGCCATTTGCAAATATATTCTCCCATAAAGTGGGCTTTCTTGTTGTTTTGTTGATGGTTTCTTTTGCTGTAAAAAAGCGTTTGATTTAGATGTAGTCCCATTTGTTAATTTTCTCTTTAGCTTCCATTGCCCTAGGGGCAGTATTGGTGAAGAAGTACTTTTGGCATATGTCTGAGATTTTGCTGCCTGTGGATTCCTCTAGTATTTTTATGGTTTCCCATCTTATGTTTAAGTCCTATATCCATTTTGAGTTTATTTTTGGGTATGGCATAAGTTGGTGATCTAGCTTCATTTTTTTGCATGTATCTGTCCAATTTTCCCAACACCATTTATTGAAGAGACTGTCTTTATTCCACTGTATGTTCATGCCTCCTTTGTCAAATATTAATTGAGCATAGTGGTTTGGGTCTATATCTGGATTCTCTATTCTGTTCCATTGATCTATATATCTGTTCTTGTGCCAGTACCAGGCTGTTTTGAGAATAGTGGCTTTGTAATACAGCTTGAAATCTGGTATTGAGATCCCTCCTACTTTATTCTTCTTTCTCAGGATTGCTGTGGCTATTCGGGGTCTTTTTTTATTCCAGATGAATTTTTGGAGAGTTCTTTCTAGGTCTGTGAAATATGCTGTTGGTATTTTAATGGGGAGTGCATTGAATCAATAGGGTGCTTTGGGTAGTATGGACATATTAATGATGTTGATTCTACCAATCCATGAACATGGTATGTTCTTCCATCTGTTTACGTCTTCCTCTATCTCTTTATTCAGTGTCCTGTAGTTTTCCATGTATAGGTCTTTTACCTCCTTAGTTAAGTTTATTCCTAGGTATCTTAGTTTTTTTGGTGCAATGGTAAATGGGATTGCCTTTTTAGTCTCTCTGTCAGTAAGTTCACTATTGGTGTATAGAAATGCCATAGATTTCTTGTCGTTAATTTGTATCCTGCTACATTGCCGAATTCATTTATTAAGGCTATTAGTTTTTTTACAGAGCCTTTAAGGTTTTTTATGTATCATATCATGTCGTCTGCAAATAAAGACAGCTTTATGTGTTCTTTTCCAATTTGGATGCCTTTTATTTCTTCTTCTTGTCTAATTGCAATGGCTAATACTTCCAGTACTATGTCAAACAGGAGTGGAGAGAGTGGGCAACCCTGTGTTGTTCATGTTTTTAGGGGAAATGTTTGTAGTTTTTGTCCATTGAGTATGATGTTTGCTGTGGGTTTATCATATATAGCTTTTATTATGTTGAGGTATGAGCCTTCTATTCCCACCTTGTTGAGAGTTTTTATCAAGAAAGGGTGTTGGATTTTGTCAAATGCTTTTTCTGCATCAATTGATATGACTATGTGATTTTTATCTCTCAATTTGTTTATGTGATGTATCACGTTTATTGATTTGCGGATATTGTACCATCCTCGCATTCCTGGGATAAATCCTACTTGGTCATGGTGTATGATCTTTCTGATGTACTGCTGGAGCCGATATGCTAGAATTTTGTTGAGGATTTTGGCATCTATGTTCATGAGGGATATTGGTCTGTAGTTCTCTTGCATTTGTGTTGTCTTTTTCTGGTTTTGGTATTAGGGTGATGCTGGCTTCATAGAAGGAGCTTGGAAGTGATCCTTCCTCTTGAATTTTTTGGAATAGTCTGAGGAGGATAGGTTTTAGTTTTTCCTTGAATGTTTGGTAAAACTCTCCTGTGAAGCCGTCAGGCCCCGGGCTTTTATTTGCCGAAAGCTTTTTGATGACTGCTTCAATTTCGTCCATAGTTACTGGCCTATTGAGGTGTTTAGATTCTTCTTGATTGATTTTTGGAAGGTTATGATTTTTCTAGGAATATGTCCATTTTTCTCCAGGTTGTTCAGTTTGTTTGGATAGATTTGTTCGTAGTATTTTGTAACAATCCTTTGTATCTCAGCGGGGTCTATTGTTATTTCACCTCTTTCATTTCTGATTTTGTTTATTTGGGTCCTCGCTCTTTGCTTCTTGGTGAGCCTGGCTAGAGGTCCATCAATTTTGTTTATCCTTTCAAAGAACCAGCTCTTGGTTTTGTTGATCTTTTGTATTGTTTCTTTGGTCTCTGTGTCATTTATCTGCATTCTGATCTTTTTTATTTCCTTCCTTCTGGTTACACTGGGCTTTTCTTGCTGCTCTTTTTCTAGCTCTTTGAGTTGTAGGGTTAGGCAATTTATTACCATTGTTTCTGTTTTTTTGCAATAGGCTTGTAGAGCTATGAACTTCCCTCTTAAGACTGCTTTTGCTGTGTCCCATACATTTTGGATTGTTTTGTTTTCATTGTCATTTGTTGCCATGATGTTTTTTATTTCTTCCTTGATCTCTCTGGTGACCCAGTCCTTGTTTAATAGCATGCTGTTTAGCCTCCATGTGTTTGATTTCTTTGGATTGTATTTATTGTAGTTGAGTTCCAGTTTTATGCCACTGTAATCTGAGAAGATGCTTGATATAATTTCTATCTTCTTGAATTTGAAGAGACTTTGCCTGTGACCCAGCATATGGTTTATCTTTGAAAATGACCCATGTGCACTTGAGAAGAATGTATATTCTGTGGCTTTGGAGTGAAATGTTCTGAAAATGTCAATTAATTCCATCTGGTCTAGTGAGTCATTTAGGATTGCTGTTTCTTTGCTGATTTTTTGTTTAGAGGATTTGTCCAATGGTGATAGTGGGGTATTAAAGTCTCCTACTATGATTGTATTGCTATTAATCTCTCCCTTGATATCCTCCAGGAGTTTTTTTATGTATTTGGGTGCTCCTATATTGGGTGCATATATGTTTACCAGAATTATTTCTTCTTGTTGGATTTCTCCCTTTAGTATTATGAAGTGGCCTTCCTTATCTCTTGTTATGGCATTTACTTTGAAGTATATTTTGTCATATATAAGTATTGCTACCCCAGCTTTTTTTTTCATTTCCATTTGCCTGAAAGATATTTTTCCATCCTTTCACTTTCAATCTGTGTGAGTCTCTTGTTCTGAGGTGGGTCTCTTTTAGACAGCATATATATGGGTCATGTTTTTTTATCCATTCAGCCACTCAATGTCTTTTGATTGGAGCATTTAGTCCGTTTACATTTAAAGTTATTACTGAAAGGTATTTGTTTGTAGTCATATCTATTTTTGTATCTGTATTCCTTCTTACCTCTTTATTTCTTCTTTTTACAGTATTCCCTTTAGCATTTCTTGCATTGCTGGTTTGGTGGTGATAAACTCCCTGAGCCCTTTTTTGTCTGCGAAACTCCTGATTTCCCCTTCAATTTTGATTGATAGTCTTGGTGGATATAGTATTCTTGGATTCAGTCCTTTGCTTTGCAATACTTTGTATACCTCCTTCCATTCACTTCTAGCTCGTTGTGTTTCTGTTGAGTAATCATTTGACAATCTGATGGGTGTTCCTTTGTAGGTAACTCTCTTTCTCTCTCTTGCCGCCTTTAAGATTCTCTCTTTATCATTTATATTTGCCATTGAGATTATGACATGTCTTGGTGTGGGTCTTTTGGGGTTGATCCTGCTTAGGACTCTCTGTACTTGCATACCTTTATCTTTCCCATATCCGGGACATTTTCTGTCATTATTTCTTCAAATAGATTTTCTAATCCCTGCTGCTCTTCTTGTCCTTCTGGCAGCCCTATTATACGCATGTTACTTCGTTTCATGTTGTCCCGAAGCTCCCTTAGGCTTTCGTCCTTCTTTTTAATTTTTCTCCAATTGCTGTTCAGAT
The DNA here is from genome assembly GCA_025583905.1 of Ia io. Taxonomy (NCBI): domain Eukaryota; kingdom Metazoa; phylum Chordata; class Mammalia; order Chiroptera; family Vespertilionidae; genus Ia; species Ia io. Next base: position 506,676 of record JAJQQW010000001.1, read on the forward strand.
TGAGCTTGTTTCTGTACCTGATCTTCTAACTCACTAATTCGGTCCTCTGCTTCTTGTAGTCTACTGTTGAAACTTTCCATGGTGTTTTTGATTGTAGCTATATCACTTTTCATTTCTTCCTGATTCTTGCATAAGTTGTTGATTTTGTCATCCATCCAATGAATAAATTCCACGACCATTACTCTCAACTCCTTTTCGGTCATGTTGCAAGCTTCAGTTTCACTAATTTCCTTTCTTGGCGACTCCACATTTTCTTTCCTCTGTGAGTTATTTCGTTTCCCCATTCTGGCTATCACCAGAAAGCTCAAGTTTCCGTTTGTGTGGACCTCGGCCGTGCGCTGTGGGGACTTCGCTCCACCCGAGTTTCACTGAAGTGCTCTGACACTAGGATGTGTGGCTGCCTTTGGTTGGTGGGAACCAGACTTGCCCAGGGTCAGTGTCCCCAGTGTTCCCTGTGGTCTCGTGTGCACACTTAGAATCAGGGGCCCTGTCAGCACCACACTGTTGGTATATGCCAAAAATGAGATCCTTAGCATGTGCAAGGAGTCAGAGTTTCCCTGTGTCTGCACCAAGAATCGAGTGTCAGAGTCTCTGTTGCCTTGTTCAGTTTCTCGTTGAGAATCAGGGTCCCTGTGTGTGCATGCACCAACAATTGGGGTCACTGGCTCTTAGTGTGAATGCGCTGTGAATCAGGGATCCCAGGCAGCTGTGTCCGGCGTGCCAAATTCCCTGAAGTGGAGCTGCGTCCTGTGTGTGCTCTCTCTACTGAGCCAAACCGGCTAGGGCTGTGCACACACTCAAATTCCTGAAGGTGAGCTGCCTCCGTGCACTCTCCCAGATTCCCTTGAAGGGGGGCAGAGTCCATCCTGAGCGCCAAATTTCCCAAAGGGAAGCCCCTCTGTGCGCACTCTAAGATTCCCCGAAGGGGAGCTGTGACATGCAAGACAAATTCCCCCAAATTCCCCAAAGGGGAGACCTCTGCACACTGTCAGATTTCCCCAAAGGGGAGCTGCTTCCGCCTTGTGCGCCTAATTCCCTGAGGGGGAGCGCGTTCCTGCGAAAAGCTCTGCAGCTTGGGTGAGGGGCAGATCTAGCAGTTACTTTGGCGCTATTGTGAGGCTGAGGGCGCTCTGCAGCTTGGGCGAGGGGCAGGTATATCAGTTACTATGGTGCTATCCGCATGCACCTGAGGGAAGGGGGATAGGGTCTTTGACTCATGGGAATCTGCCTGGAATTCTGGATTCTTGTTGTTCATTGGTCTGAAGCTGTGATAGCAGTTCTCTGTCCCCAGTGGCTGCAGGGTCCTGGTTTGTGTCAGAAGCCAAGATTCGAGTCTCAGGCAGCTCTGTTTCTCAAGATGGCATGGTCTCCGCGTACGCACCAGCCGCTTTGAAGTGTACGCTTTGTGCGCGGGGCTCCGCCGTCTAGGACTGCCCGGTTAGGCAGCCCCTTGGAAGACCTGCAGAATCTAACTGACCCTAGTTCATACACACACACACACACCACACATGTCTACACTCTCCTCTATGGGTTCCTCACTCACACTCTCTCTCTCCCTACCTTCTGCCGGTCGCCATCTTTCTTCCTCCCTATAGTCTATCAGTATGGACATTTTAATGATGTTGATTCTACTAATCCATGAACATGGTATGTTCTTCCATCTGTTTACGTCTTCCTCTATCTCTTTTTTAAGTGTCCTGTAGTTTTCTGTGTATAGGTCTTTTACCTCCTTAGTTAAGTTTATTCCTAGCTATCTTAATTTTTTTGGTGCGATGGTAAATGGGATTGCCCTTTTAGTCTCTCTGTAAGTTCACTATTGTTGTATAGAAAGGCCATAGATTTCTTGGCATTAATTTTGTATCCTGCTACATTGCCGAATTCATTTATTAAGGCTATTAGTTTTTTGACGGAGTCTTTTGGATTTTTTATGTACAATATCATGTCGTCTGCAAATAAAAACAGCTTTACTTGTTCTTTTCCAATTTGTATGCCTCTTATTTCTTCTTCTTGGCTAATTGCAATGGCTAATACTTCCAGTACTATGTCTAACATGAATGGTGAGAGTGGGCATCCCTGTCTTGTTCCTGTCTTAGGGGAAATGGTTTTAGTTTTTGCCCATTGAGTATGATGTTTGCTGTGGGTTTATCATATATAGCTTTTATTATGTTGAGGTATGAGCCTTCTATTCCCACCTTGTTGAGAGTTTTTATCAAGAAAGGGTGTTGGATTTTGTCAAATGCTTTTTCTGCATCAATTGATATGACTATGTGATTTTTATCTCTCAATTTGTTTATGTGATGTATCACGTTTATTGATTTGCGGATATTGTACCATCCTCGCATTCCTGGGATAAATCTTACTTGTTCATGGTGTATGATCTTTCTGATGTACTGCTGGAGATGATTTGCTAGAATTTTGTTGAGGATTTTGGCATCTATGTTCATGAGGGATATTGGTCTGTAATTCTCTTTCATTGTGTTGTCTTTATCTGGTTTTGGTATTATGGTGATGCTGGCTTCATAGAAGGAGCTTGGAAGTGATCCTTCCTCTTGAATTTTTTGGAATAGTCTGAGGAGGATAGGTTTTAGTTCTTCCTTGAATGTTTGGTAAAACTCTCCTGTGAAGCCGTCAGGCCCCGGGGTTTGGTTTGCCAAAAGCTTTTTGATGACTGCTTCAATTTTGTCCATAGTTACTGGCCTATTGAGCTGTTGAGATTCTTCTTGATTGATTTTTGGAAGGTTGTATTTTTCAAGGAATATGTCCATTTCTTCCGGGTTGTCAAGTTTGTTGGAAAAGAGTTGTTCGTAGTATTTTGTAACAATCTTTTGTATCTCAGCGGAGTCTGTTGTTATTTCACCTCTTTCATTTCTGATTTTGTTTATTTGGGTCCTCTCTCTTTGCTTCTTGGTGATCCTGGCTAGAGGTCCATGAATCTTGTTTATCCTTTCAAAGAACCAGCTCTTGGTTTTGTTGATCCTAAATGACACACTACACCAGATGTATTTAATTGACATCTTCAGAACATTTCACCCAAAAGCCACAGAATATACATTCTTCTCAAGTGCACATGGGTCATTTTCAAAGATAGACCATATGCTGGGTCACAGGCAAAGTCTCTTCAAATTCAAGAAGATAGAAATTATATCAAGCATCTTCTCAGATTACAGTGGCATAAAACTGGAACTCAACTACAATAAATACAATCCAAAGAAATCAAACACATGGAGGCTAAACAGCATGCTATTAAACAAGGACTGGGTCACCAGAGAGATCAAGGAAGAAATAAAAAACATCATGGCAACAAATGACAATGAAAACACAACAATCCAAAATGTATGGGACACAGCGAAAGCAGTCTTGAGAGGGAAGTTCATAGCTCTACAAGCCTATTGCAAAAAACAAGAAACAATGGTAATAAATTACCTAACCTTACAACTCAAAGAGCTAGAAAAAGAGCAGCAAGAAAAGCCCAGTGTAACCAGAAGGAAGGAAATAACAAAGATCGGAGTGGAGATAAATGACATAGAGACCAAAGAAACAATACAAAAGATGTCTGAGATTTTGTTGCCTGTGAATTCCTCTAGTATTTTAATAGTTTCCCATCTTATGTATCAGTCCTGTATGCATTTTGAGTTGACTTTTGTGTATGGTGTAAGTTGATGATATAGTTTCAATTTTTTGCATGTATCTGTCCGATTTTCCCAACACCATTTATTGAAAAGACTGTCTTGACTCCATTGTATGTTCATGCCTCCTTTGTCAAATATTAATTGATCATAGTGGTTTGGGTCGATATCTGGATTCTCTATTCTGTTCCATTGATCTATATGTCTGCTCTTGTGCCAGTACCAGGCTGTTTTGAGAACTGTGACTTTGTAATACATCTTGAAATCTGGTATTGAGATCCCTCCTACTTTATTCTTCTTTTTCAGGATTGCTGTGGATATTTGAGGTTTTTTTTTATTCCAGATGAATTTTTGGAGAGTTCTTTCTAGGTCTGTGAAATATGCTATTGGTATTTTGATGGGGAGTGCATTGAATCTGTAGATTGCTTTGGGTAGTATGGACATTTTAATGATGTTGATTCTACCAATCCATGAACATGGTAGGTTCTTCCACCTGTTTACGCCTTCCTCTATCTCTTTTCTCAGTGTCCTGTAGTTTTCCGTGTGTAGGTCTTTTACCTCCTTAGTTAAGTTTATTGGTAGGTATCTTTTAGTCTCGCTTTTTTAGTCTCTCTTTCTGTAAGTTCACTATTGGTGTATAGAAATGCCATAGATTTCTTGGTGTTAATTTTGTATCCTGCTACATTGCCGAATTCATTAATTAAGTCTATTAGTTTTTTGATGGAGTCTTTTGGGTTTTTTATGTACAATATCATGTCATCTGCAAATAAGGACAGCTTTACTTGTTCTTTTCCAATTTGGATGCCTCTTATTTCTTCTTCTTGACTAATTGCAATGGCTAATACTTCCAGTACTATGTCAAACAGGAGTGGTGAGAGTGGGCATCCCTGTCTTGTTCCTGTTCTTAGAGGAAATGGTTTTAGTTTTTGTCCATTGAGTATGATGTTTGCTGTGGGTTTATCATATGTAGCTTTTATTATGTTGAGGTAAAAGCCTTCTATTCCCACCTTGTTGAGAGTTTTTATTAAAAAAGGGTGTTGGATTTTGTCAAATGCTTTTCTACATCAATTTATATGACTATGTGATTTTTATCCCTCAATTTGTTTATGTGATGTATCACATTTATTGATTTGCAGATATTGTACCATCCTTGCATTCCTAGGATAAATCTTACTTGTTCATGGTGTATGATCTTTCTGATGTACTTCTCGAGCCGATTTGCTAGAATTTTGTTGAGGATTTTGGCATCTATGTTCATGAGGGATATTGGTCTGTAATTCTTTTTCATTGTGTTGTCTTTATCTGGTTTTGGTATTAGGGTGATGCTGGCTTCATAGAAGGAGCTTGGAAGTGATCCTTCCTCTTGAAATTTTTGAATAGTCTGAGGAGGATAGGTTTTAGTTCTTCCTTGAATGTTTGGTAAAACTCTCCTGCGAAGCCATCTGCCCAGTCTTTTGTTTGCCGGAAGCTTTTTGATGACTGCTTCAATTTCTTCCATAGTTCCTGGCCTGTTGAGCTGTTTAGATTCTTCCTGATTGAGTTTTAGAAGGTTATATATTTCTAGGAATATGTCCATTTCTTCCAGGTAGTCCAGTGTGTTGGAATAGAGTTGTTCGTAGTATTTTGTTAAAATCCTTTGTATTTCGGCAGGGTCTGTTGTTATTTCACCACTTTCATTTCTGATTTTGTTTATTTGGGTCCTCTCTGGCTAATGGTTCATCAAACTTGTTTATCCTTTCAAAGAACCAACTCTTGAATTTGTTGATCTTTTGTATTGTTTCTTTGGTCTCTATGTCGTTTATCTCTGCTCTGATCTTTATTATTTCCTTCCTTCTGCTTACACTTAGCTTTTCTTGTTGCTCTCTCTCTAACTCTTTGAGTTGTTGCGTTAGGTATTTTATTACCACTGTTTCTTGTTTTTTTGCAGTAGGCTTGTTGAGCTATGAACTTCCCTCTCAGGACTGCTATGAACTTCCCTCTCAGGACTGCTTTCGTCCCATAGATTTTGGATTGTTGTGTTTTCATTGCCATTAGTCATTGTGTTTACATTGTCTCTCTCTAACACTTTGGGTTGTTGAGTTAGGTATTTTATAAGCCATTTTTTCTTGTTTTTTGCAGTAGGCTTGTAGAGCTATGAACTTCCCTCTCAGGACTGCTATGAACTTCCCTCTCAGGACTGCTTTCGTCCCATAGATTTTGGATTGTTGAGTTTTCATTGTCATTTGTTGCCATGATGGTTTTTATTTCTTCCTTGATCTCTCTGGTAACCCAGTCATTGTTTTATACCATTCTGTTTAGTCTCCATTTGTTTGATTTCTTTGGGTTGTTTTTATTGTAGTTGATTTCCACTTTTATGCCGCTGTGATCTGAAAAGATACTTGATATGATTTCTATCTTCTTAAATTTGGAGAGACTTTGCCTATGTCCTAATATATAGTCTATCTTTGAAAATGACCCATGTGCACATGAGAAGAATGTATATTCTGTGGCTTTGGGGTGAAATGTTCTGAAGATGTTGATTAATTTCATCTGGTCTAGTGAGTCATTTAGAATTGATGTTTCTTTGCTAATTTTTTGTTTAGAGGATTTGTCCAATGGTGATAGTGGGGTATTAAAGACTCCTACTATGATTGTATTGATGTCAATCTCTCCTTTGATATCTTCCAGGAGGTTTTTTATGTATTTGGGTGCTCCTGTATTGGGTGCGTATATGTTTACAAGAGTTATTTCTTTTTGTTGGATTGCTCCCTTTAGTATTATGAAGTGGCCTTCATTATCTCTTGTTATGTCCTTTACTTTGAGATCTAATTTGTCGGATATAAGTATTGCTACACCAGCTTTTTTTTTTTCATTTCCATTCGCCTGGAAAACCTTTTTCCATACCTTCATTCTCAGTCTGTATGCGTCTTTTTTTCTTAGGTGGGTTTCCTGTAGACAGCAGATATATGGGTTTTGTTTTCTTATTCAGTATTTTACTCTGTGTCTTTTGATTGGGGCATTCAATCCATTTACATTTAAAGTTATTATTGTTAGGTACTTATTTGTCACCATTTTTATTCTATACCCATGTTCCTTCTTTGCTTCCTATTTCTTTTTTTTTTTTTTTTTTTTAACTGCAGATCCTTTAGCATTTCTTGCATTGCTGGTTTGGTGGTGATAAACTCCCTTAGTCCTTTTTTGTCTGTGACGCTCCTGATTTCACCTCCAATTTTGAATGATAGCCTTGCTGGGTACAGTATTCTTTGATTCAGACCCTTCCTTTGCATGACTTTTTATATTTCATTCCATTCACTTCTGGCCTGATGAGTTTCTGTTGAGAAATCAGTTGCTAGTCTGATGGGGGTTCCTTTGTATGTAACTTTCTGTCTCTCTCTTGCCGCTTTTAATATTGTTATTTTATCATTGGTTTTTGCCAATTTAATTATAATGTGCCTTGTTGTCGGTTCTTTTGGGGTTCATTTTGCTTGGGACTCTGTGAGTGTCTTGGATTTGTGTGGTTTTTTTCTTCCCTATATCAGGGAAGTTTTCTGTTATTATTTCTTCAAACAGGTTTTCTATTCCTTGCTCAGTTTCCATTCTTTCTGGTACCCCTATTATTCGGATGTTGTTTTATTTCATGTTGTCCCAAAGTTCCCTTAGGCTCTCCTCATGCTTTCTAATTTTTTTTTCTAGAAACTGTTGTATTTGGGTATTTTTTTCCATCTTGTCTTCTAGCTCACTTATGCGGTCCTCTACTTCTTCTAGTCTACTCTTGATGCTTTCTTTTGAGTTCTTTACAGCAGTGATGTCATTTTTCATTTCCTCTTGGTTCTTCTTCATTTCCTCTTGGTTCTTACTCATATTGTCGAATTTGTCTTCCATTCTTTTTAGCCACCTTATGACCATTTCTCTGAATTCTTTCTCTGATAGGTTGCTTGCCTCGAATTCGTTTACTTCCTTTTCTGGTGATGACTTCTTTTCTTTCCTATGGGGGCTGTTTCTTTGTCTTCCCAGGGTCTCTCTTCTCCGGATGTCTGGTTATATAGTTCTTTCTCTTCTGCGTTGATTTAAAGGTACAAAATACAACACAACCAGCTACAACACACAAGGCACTGAACAGAATTGTATTCACGATATTAATAACCTCCAATGAAGGTGTCCCCCATAGAAAGACAAATTAGGGGATAGAAAGGAATAGGAAGAGTAAAAAGAAAGAACAAAAAAAGGAGTGTCAAAATGAACTTGGGAAAAGAGAAGAAAAAAAGAAAAGAAAAAAAAAGTAAGAGAGACAAGAACGATACTAAGAGAGAAAAGGGGAAAAAACTATAAATATGGTGAGCAACCTCCAATAAAACAACCACTAATCCCAGCAAAAGCCAGCTACACGATCCTGGAGATTAATACAAACTACAACACCAACTAATATCAAGTGAGGCAAGGGAAAACAGAAGTAAAAAACAAACAAAAACAAAGCAAGCAAAAGAACCAAACAATCAAAAAAAGAATAAGCAAAACAATCTCATAAAAAAAGCATATGAATTCAATCTAATCAACATTTAAGCAAATAACAACAAAAGGCCAGAGAGAAAAACAATTATTTTTTTTTATTTTTCATTTTTTTAGTTAAGGTAGCGTAGAGAGAGGTGTGTATGGTCTTGGAGCAGGGGGTTGGAAATTAGATATATAAGTAGGGTGAAATTTTAGCAGAGAGTAAACCGAAAGAGTAGGGAAAATTTAAAGCCAGAAAGGGTTAAGATAAACAGGAGACCAAAAGGGAAAAGGTTAGGAAGAGAGTGATGGCATAAAGTTAGCGTTGAGATAGGGTAAAACGATGCTAAAGGAAAGATACAAATAGAATGTATGACACTAATCCCAAAATAAAACAGAGAGAAAATTTAATTACACGTAAAAAAAAAGTAAAATAATAGTAATAGAATGCTGATTGAAAATAAAAATGTAATAATTAAAAAGGTGAAAATCGAGTGAGGAAAAGGAAAAAAATTTAGTTTCTTAAGTAAAAGAGGCTAAAAATGAAAATAAAAAATTAAACATTAAAATATAAAAAATTAAAATTAAAAAATTAAAATTAAATTAAAATAAAAAATAAGAAGAATAAAACGTGCAATAGTGGCGGTCATTCACTTCCTCTATTTTTCTGTTTGGAACGCCTGTTTCCACAGTCTGGGCTGTATTGCAGTTCCCTTTGTTCCACTGCTCCTCAGTGTTGTAAGCCAGTCCTGATTTTTAAGCAGGCGGTGTCTTAATTTCTCGTAATTATTTTTGATTAAACTAGAGACAATTTGTGTTTCAGCCCCTGGGTGGCAGTGTTTCTGGATTGACTTCCGGGACTCTCTAGCTTTTTTTTTCCCTATGGCACTCACTACAGGTTTGTGTAATTGTGCGCCTCAGAGCTGCCTCTCCGATGGTCACTCCCAGCTCCGCTCCCCAGGTTCCGGAGAAACAACTTCCCCCTGCAGTCTCTCAGGGTATTCCCCAAGTGGGTTTTCCTATGTATTGGGCTTAGTAATCAGAATCAGAAAAAGCCCAACTGTGCGGACAGTGGATCTCCGTGCAAGACTAAGCAGCCTGCACTCCTTTGAAAAATTCTTAGTCTGACCCTCCTCGTCTGATCAAAATGGGTTGCTTTTTAGAGATCCCTTCTGTTAGCAGCTCAGAGGACCCCCTTCCACATTCACGGTTCATGGCAAGCACCAACAGTCGCGGATTTTTTTAGGCACAGACTTCCCCAGTCCTGCAGTTCCTGCTGTTCGCACGTTTTCCTCTCCCACCACCGGGACGAGAAACCTCACTTTATCCCCGTGAAATCTGACCTTTTCTTGGTGCAGTGAAGAGTTCCTTTGAATCCGCGTGTTTGCACAGATTAGGGACCGGTGTTCTGGTGCTCACAGCTGTTCGGTGTTCACCGTTGTCGCGGAAAGTCAGGCCTCCAATAAAACCCTCCTTCCCTTGCAAGATGGCGAGGTTTCCTCCTCTGAGCCAGCAGCTGTGGGTGCTGCACGGTCAGAGAAACGCAGCCTAGCACTCCTCCACCTTCTCCTGGAGTTTAGCTGTCCCTTAGCTTGCCAACAGACACTCCCTGTGTGAATCTCAGCTGTTCTTACTCTCCGCCCCAGGATCAGGCTTAGAACACATCTCTATTCAGCCGCCATTTTTTCTGTCTCCCGAAAGTTTTGTTTAACTGACATTCTTCAGTCATCATCTACTGTTGGCTTGACAGTTACTCCTCTTCTTATCTGACCCCAACCAATTAAACTGCAAAATAAAAATAAAACAAATCATGAATTTTAAATGCATCTAATTAGCAATACCAGGAAATTTTGACATAATGGTTTTACTTAGGCTATCCTTTAAGTTGAAACTTCTTCCCAGAACATGTTCCTCTATAAAGACAAGTACATATTATCTTCTTCAATAATATGGGTTTTGACTGCCAGAATGAATAACAAAAGCAAACAAAATGTTACTGCCATAATATGCTCATCTTCCTCTAAAAACAATTTATATACCTATCCACTTAGAATCAACAAATAAGAGCATGTTAGGTCCCCCCAACAAATCACACCAAAGACAAAATACATATAAAAACCCTGGGTCCATCACATCCACAACAACTGGAAGGCTCAACCACCTGGAACTGACTGTTAAGCGGTCTGCAAATCAGGCCCAGACAGAGGCCTGAAAATAGAAGCAGGGTCTGATCCGTAACCTCTGTGGCAGCTGTTGATCAGCACTTGACTCTCTGGGCCTGGTCAGCAGCCTCACCTCCATTTCTCTCCAGGTATCCACCGGGGCTGCTGATCAGCCCCTGCCTTTCTGATCAGGCCTGTTGATAGGCCCTGAGATGCTGACTGGCATAGAAACCGACCAATCAGAACCAAATCTGGGTCAACTGTGAGGAGCCAATGGCTGCCTAGGAGGTGGAGCTTTTGACACTGACTGGCATAGAAACTGACCAATCAGAACCAAATCTGGGTCAACTGTGCGGAGTCAATGGCTGTCTAGGAGGCAGAGTTTTTATGCTGACTGGTATAGAAACCAATCAATCAGAACCAAATTGGCCAGCAGGGGAGGGAAGTTGGGGGTGAGATCAGACCTGCAGTGGAGGGCAGTTGGACGGAGGGGGACCAGGCCTGCAGGGGAGGGCAGTTGGGGGCCGTCAAGCCAGCAGGGAAGAGAGGTTGGGGGTGAGATCAGGCCAGCAAGGGAGGGCAATTGGGGGTGAGATCAGGCCCACAGGGCAGGGCATTTGGGGCGAGATCAGGCCATCAGGGGAGGGCAGTTGGGGGTGATTGGGCTGGCAGGGGAGCAGTTAGGTGTTAATCAGGCTGGCAAGCAGAAGCGGTTAGGGGTAACCAGGCAAGCAGGCAGGCAAGCTTTACAAGCCAGCAGTCCTAGAATGTGAGAGGTATGTCCAACTGCCAGTTTAGGCCCAATCTCCTGAGGGGTCTCAGATTGGAAAGGGTGCAGGCTGGGCTGAGGACATCCCCAGTGCATGAATTTCATGAGAGGGCTTAAGAGGGTGATCAGGCTGGCAGGCAGAAGCAGTTAGGGTCAATCATGCAGGTAGGCAGGTGAGCAGTTAGGAGCCACCAGCCCCGGATTGTGGGATCAGGCCTAAACCAGCAGTCAGACATCCCTGAGGGGTCCCAGATTGGAGAGGGTGCAGGCTAGGCTGAGGCACCCCCCGCCCCGCAGTGCATGAATTTCATGCACTGGGCCTGTAGTTAAAAAATAAAATCTCATTATTAATCTCCTTTTCCTTGATAGATATCTCTTTCACAGCATCTCAAAAGCTTTAAAGTGATAAAGTGAAGAAACTAGAACATACAGACTAGAAACACATCTTAATAGCAGAGGTAATCTATACTAATAAAAGCCTAGGTGGTGTCTCGCGGCCGTCCCCATGTCATCACAAGATGGCCCCAACAAAATGGCCACACCCACATCATCACAATATGGCCACCCCCATGCCATCACAAGATGGCCACCACAAGGTGGCCAGCACTGGAGGGCCATTGTGGGTGATCAGACCATCAGGGTAGGGCTGTTGCAGGGGACTTGGCCTGCATGGGAGGGCAATTGGGGGTGACCAGGACAGCAGGGGAGAGCAATTGAGGGCAAAATCAGGTTGGCAGGACAGGACAGTTGGGGGCAACCAGGCTAACAGGGGAGGGAAGTTGGGGACCATCGGGTTGGCAGGGGAGGGCACTTGAGGGTGACCAGGTTGGCAGGGGAAGGCAGTTGGGTGCGAATGGGCTGGCAGGGGAGCAGTTAGGAGGTGATCAGGCTGGCAAGCAGAAGCAGTTAGGGGCAACCAAGCAGGCAGGCAGGCGAGTTTTACAAGCCAACAGTCCTGGAATGTGAGAGGGATGTCCGACTGCCAGTTTAGGCCCAATCTCCTGAGGGGTCTCAGATTGGAGAGGGTGCAGGCTGTGCTGAGGACATCCCCAGTGCATGAACTTCATGTAATGTGCCTCTACAAATATGATATAACCAATGACCAGACTGCTCGTTCACCTCTATTTTAGCTTTTATAACAAAACCCATTGTGGGAACCCTAACCAGTCAGTATACGCTGAATGTTTAAGGCCAATCTGAGCATGGGAATCCTAATCAGATGTAACCTGGTGTAAAGCAACGATACAGACACTGCACAGGTGTACTCTTATATAACCCAAAGATTGAGGTTACTATTTCAGCAAGAAGCCTCTTTTGTCTAAGTTAGTATAAAGTATATTACTCACCAGCTGGTGAGAGGAAACTGTTATGTGAGGCTGCTTAGTCAGGCTACCATGTTTGTATAGCTCCTATTTTGGGGGCTGCATTGTAGGGAAGATGTATTACTGACCAGCCAGTGCAGGCTGTTTTTCCTAGGATGGCTCCTGTTTGCTACTGTGTTAGTAGAGGCTGCTTTTATGTAGGATTGGAATGCTTTGTCTAGTGGCTACTGTATTAGCAATGGCTACATGGCCTACAATGAAGCCTCTTTTATATACCCACAACTTCTTATGCCCGGCATCCAAGGATGTCCAGTGTCTTCTAATTCCTGGCATCCAAGGAAGTCCAGTCCCTGGCAGAGGGACTCAGACCCAACAGTTGGCATAGTGAAGCCTGATTCAAGGAGTAAGTGTTCCAACAATTGGCACTGTGAGCAGGATTAAGGAAGAACTTACTCCAACACCTGCCTAAAAATCATGTGTGTATGTGGGGGGAACAATTATTATCCTAAAATATATGAAAAAAAGTAGCAAAAATAAAGTTACAGGCCCTTGTTTTCCCACAGGAATACCAAGTAACATATTGATAGTTTTGTTGAGCTGCAGCAACTAAACAAATGCCAATCAAGAAAAAGCCATACTCAAGAGAGAAAGAAATGTTGTGGTATTTTACATATCTAATGTGGCATAGCCAAGAGGAGGCCAATCAAATCCTAATTCCTCTGATGGGTCCAGGGGAGGGAGGGGAGTACAACTTGTTTTCTAAGTTCTGGCCTGTCTGGGGGCTACTCAAGAAAGGAGTTCTGTCTTTTCTGACTCAGCGTACTGAAAGACTCATGGCATAATTGCATATAGATTGGAGACCCGTAAAAATCACTGTGGAGTGAAAGCTTCAGAAGAACTGAAGACCATGGGACAAGAGATAAGATTATAAACAGAGGAATACAGTACAATATGTTCAAAAAAGTAGCAAGGATGATACTTGTGAAAATTAAGGTATTTAAAGCATTTGTCTATCAGAGAATTGAGAAAAAGAACATACAGCTCCAGGAAAGACACATGCACAGAACTAGTCTGAGAAGACCTAGAAGCCTTCACACTTTGTTGATTACTTGAGGTCTTTTCCTGCATGAAGCCAGTCTACAAAGACTGTAAAAGATAGCTGTTTTGTGCAGATGGCAAGGTTCAGTGTTTGAGTGTCCACCTATGAACCAAGAGGTCATGGTTCGATTCAAGGTCATGGTCCAATAACCAGTCAGTGCACATGCCTGTGTTGTGAGCTCGATCCCCAGTGGGAGGCGTGTAGGAGGCAGCTGATCATCAATGATTCTCTCTCATCATTGATGTTTCTACCTCACTCTCCCTCTCTGAAATCTTAATAAATAAATAAATAAATATATATATATTAGAGGCCAGATGCATGAAAATTCCTGAAAGAATGGGCCTTACTTCCCCTGGCTGCATACAGGGCCTTCGTTCTGGCCAGAGCCACCTTTCAGCCTTCCCACGATGCCCAGAGGCCCAGAGCGGCTGGGGTGGTGCAGGATGCAAGCGTCCCCCTCGCCCCCGCACCCAGCTGCACAGAGCCTGTGTATGCAAATTAGGCTATCTTTGTTGGGTTAATTTGCATACTCCTGATTGGCTGGTGGGAGTCCCAAAGGTACAATTAGCATGTTACTCTTTTATTAGGTAGATTTTAAAAGAAAGCTATTTCTTTGCATTTTAATTTCTTTACTAATTAAGGTATTACATGTGTCTTCATCCCCCCATTACCTTCAAAGCCCCCCCTCATTCCTTCACCCAACTGTTGTCTGTATCCATTGGTTAGGCTTATACGCATGCATACAAGTCCTTTGGTTGATCTCTCCCCCTTATCCCCACACTCCCATAACTTCCCTCTGAGGTTTGACAGTCTGATCAATGCTTCTGTCTCTGGGTCTGTTTTTGTTCATTACTTTATGTAGTTCATTATTTCCCATAGATTAGTGAGATCATGTGATATTTATCTTTCTCTAACTGACTTATTTCACTTTGCATACTGCTCATCCATGCTGTTGCAAATGGTAGGAATGCCTTCTTTTTTACTGCAGCGTAGTATTCCATTGTGTAGATGTGTCACAGTTTTTTAATCCACTCATCTGCTGATGGGCACTTAGGCTGTTTCCAAATCTTAGCTATGGTAAATTGTGCTGCTAGGAACATAGAGCAGCATATATCCTTTCTAACTGGTGTTTCTAGCTTCTTGGGATATATTCCTAGAAATGGGATCATGGGTCAAATGGGAGGTCCAATTTTAGTTTTTTTGAGGAAGCTCCATACTGTTCTCCATAGTGGCTGCACCAGTCTGCATTCCCACCAGCAGTGCATGAGGGTTCCTTTTTCTCCACATCCTCGCCAGCACCTGTCATTTGTTCATTTGTTGATGATAGCCATTCTGACAGGTGTAATATGGTACCACATTGTCGTTTTAATTTGCATCTCTCAGATAATTAATGACATTGAGCATGTTTTCATATGTTTTTGTCCTTCCTTCTGTCCTCCTTCAAAAAGTATCTATTTATATCCATTGCCCATTTTTCCATTGGATTGTTTATCTTCCTTTTGTTAAGTTGTATGAATTCCCCGTAAATGTTGGAGATTAAATCCTTATAGGTGATAACATTGGCAAATATGTTCTCCAACGTAGTGGCTTTCTTGTTGTTTTGTTTACGGATTCCTATGCTGTGCAAAAGTTTTTATTTGGATGTCGTCCCATTTGTTTATTTTCTCCTTCATTTCCATTGTCCAAGGAGCAGTATCAGTGAAGAAATTGCTTTGGCATATGTCTGAAGTTTTGCTGCCTGTGGATTCCTCTAGTATTTTTATGGTTTCCAGTCTTACATTTAAGTCCTTTGTACATTTTGAGTTTATTTTTGTGTATGCTGTAAGTTGGGGGTCAAGTTTCCTTTTTTTGCCTGTATCTGTCCAATTTTCCCAACACCATTTATTGGAAAGACTGTCTTGACTCCATTGTATGTTCATGCCTCCTTTGTTGAATACTAATTGGGCATATGGTTTGGGTCGATTTCTGGGTTCTCTATTCTATTCCATTGATCAGTATGTCTGTTCTTATGCCAGTACAAGGCTGTTTTGAGAACAGAGGCTTTGTAATACATCTTGAAATGTGGTATTGAGATCCCACCTATTTTGTTCTTCTTTCTCAGGATTGCTGCAGCTATTCGGGGTCTTTTTTTATTCCAGATGAATTTTTGGAAAGTTTGTTCTAGGTCTGTGAAATATGCCGTTGGTATTTTTATGGTGAGTGCATTGAATCTATACGTTGCTTTGGGTGGTATGGACATTTTGATGATGTTGATTCTATCAATCCATGAACACGGTATGTTCTTCCATCTCTTTATGTCTTCCTCTATCTCTTTTTTCAGTGTCCTGTAGTTTTTCGCATACAGGTCTTTTACCTCCTTAGTTAATTTTATTCCAGGTATCTTAATTTTTTTGGTGTGCTGGTAAATGGGATTGCTTTTTTAGCCTCTCTTTCTGTAAGTTCACTATCTTACCTAATAATACAGAAAGATGTAAATTGACCGTACCTTCGCTATGTCCACAGCCAATCAGAGTGAGTATGCAAATTAACCCAACTAAGATGGCGGTTAATTTGCATACATACCTGGGTCTGGGGAACCTCCTCGGTACCCAGGTCACTCCCAGCCAGCCATCAGGCAGAGGCTTTAGGTTTAGGAAGGGGCCAAGCCTGCGATCAGAGGGGCGGGGGTTCCCTTTTCAAGCCTAACCCTGGGGCGGAGGCTTGAGGTGTGGAAAGGGGCCGAGGCTGCCATCGGAGGGGCGGGGGTCCCCTTCCCAAGCCTAAACCTGGGGCGGAAGCTTGAGGCATGGGAAGGGGCTGAGCCTGCGATCGGAGAGGCATGGGTCCCCTTCCCAAGCCTAGACCTGGGGTGGAGGCTTTATGCTTGGGGAGTCCTGGGGGAACCCCTTCTCAAGCCTCCCAAGCCTCAAGCCTGGGGTGCAGTTGGGGAACTTTCCCAAGCCTAAAGCCTGGGGCAGAGGCTTAAAGCTTGAAAGGTGCCAAGCCTGTGATTGGAGGTTGGGGGGTTGGGGAGGGAACCCTTCCCAAGCCTAAACCTGGGGTGGAGGCTTTAGGCTTAGGAAGGGGCCAAGCCTACAATTGGAGGTGGGGTGGGGGGAACCCCTTCCCAAGCCTAAAGCCTGGGGTGGAGGCTTTAGGCTTGGGAAGCGGCCGAGCCTATGATTGGAGGTGAGGCGGGGGGAGGGGCCCTTCCCAAGTCTAAACCTGGGGATGGAGGCTTATGGCTTGGGAAGGGGCTGAGCTTGGGATCAGAGGGAAGGGGAAAATATCAATGGAAAGATATCCTCAGGTGAGGATAAAAAGAAAAAGAAAGAAAGAAATGTCATATCCTATGAAAGACACATCTTGAAAATGCTTAAAGAAAGTTGTCATTTTTTTCATGGTGAAGGGACTGGGGTCTGTGTTGATGAAAATACCTGGGCGGCTGAGGTGACTGGCAGTGGCTGCAGCAGAGGGGTGATGGGGCTGGCGCCTTCCCCTTATCAGCCCAGTTGCCTCAAGCAAAGGTAGGCCAGACTGCAGCTTAAGGTCCACTCCCAATGGGGTGTGGGCTTAAGCCATCTGTAGGACATCCCCTGAGGGCTCCCAGTATGTGAGAGGGGGCAGGATGGACTGAGGGACCCCTCCACAGTGCACGAATTTCATGCAATGGGCCCCTAGTTGGTGTATAAAAATGACATAGATTTCTTGGTGATAATTCTGTATCCTGCAACATTGCCGAATTCATTTATTAAGTCTAATAAAATTTTTTATGGAGTCTTTAGGGTTTTCTATGTACAGTATCATCTGTGAATAAGGACAGTTTTACTTCTTTTCCATTTTGGATGCCTTTTATTTCTTCTTTTTTGTCTAATCGCAATGGCTAGTAGTTTCAGTACTATGTCGAACAGGGAGTGGTTAGAGTGGGCATCCCTGTCTTGTTCCTGTTCTTAGGGAAAATGGTTTTAGTTTTTGTCCATTGAGTGTGATGTTGGCTGTGGGTTTTTCATATATGGCTTTTATTATGTGGAGATATGATCCTTCTATTCCCACCTTGCTGAGAGTTTTTATCAATAAAGTGTGTTGGAATTCATCAAATGCTTTTTCTGCATCAATTGATATGACTATGTGATTTTTATCCCTCAATTTGTTTATGTAACTTACCATGTTTATTGATTTGCGGATATTGTACCATTCTTGCATCCCTAGGACAAAACCTGCTTGGTCCTGGCGTATGATCTTTCTGATGTACTGTTGGATTTGATTTGCTATAATTTTTTGAGGATTATGGCATCTATGTTCATGAGGGATATTGGCTTATAATTCTCTTTCATTGTCTTGTCTTTATCTGGATTTTGGTATTACAGTGATGCTGACTTCATAGAATGAGCTTGGAAGTGTTCCTTCCTCTTGAATTTTTTGGAATAGTCTGAGGAGGATAGGTTTTAGTTCTTCCTTGAATGATTGGTATAGCTCCCCTGTGAATCCATCTGTCCCTGGGCTTTTGTTTGCTGGAAGCTTTTTGATGACTGCTTCAATTTCTTCCAGTTATTGGCCTGTTAAGATGTTTACATTCTTCATGATTCAGTTTTGGAAGGTTGTTTTTTTCTAGGAATATGTCCATTTCCTCCAGGTTGTCCAGTTTGTTGGAATAGAGTTGTTCATAGTATTTTTTAACAATCCTTTGTATTTCGGTGGAGTCTGTTATTTCTCCTTTTTCATTTCTGATTTTGTTTATTTGGGTCCTTTGTCTTTGCATCTTGGTGAGCCTGGCTAGATGTTCATCAATTTTGTTTATCCTCTCAAAGAACCAGCTCTTGGTTTCATTGATATTTGTGTGTTTTTTTTTTCTGGTCTCTATGTCATTTATTTCCACTCTTAATTTTATTATTTCCTCCCTTTTGCTCACTCTAGGTTTTTCTTGTTGCTCTCTTTCTAATTCTTTGTCTTGTAGAGTTAGATTATTTACTAACATTTTTTCCTCTTTTGAGGTAGGCCTATAGAGCTATAAACTTCCCTCTCAGGACTGTTTTCATTGTGTCCCATAGATTTTGTATTGTTGTTGTTATTGTTTTATTTCCAGGATGTTTTTAATTTCTTCTTTGATCTCATTGGTAACCCAATCAATATTTAATAGCATGCTATTCAGTTTCCAAGTGTTTGATTGTTTTGGATTGTGTTTATTGTAATTTATTTCTAATATTATGCAATTGTGGTCTGAGAAGATGCTTGGTATGATTATAATCTTCTTGAATTTGGGGAGGCTTTGCTTGTGACCCAATATGTGGTTTATTTTTGAAAATTTCCCATGTGCACTTAAGAAGAACATATATTCCGCAGCTTTGGGGTGAAGTGTTCTGAAGATGTCAATTAAGTCCATCTGATCTAGTGAGTCATTTAGGATTGCTATTTCTTTGCTGATATTTTGTCTAGAGTATTTATTCAGTGATGTCAATGGTGTATTAAAGTCCCCTACTATGTATTGTTGTCAATTTCTCCTTTGCTATCTTCCAGGAGTTTTTTTTATGTATTCGGGTCCTCCTGCATTGGGTGCATATATGTTTATCAGGGTTATATCCTCTTGTTTTATTGATCCCTTTAGTATTATGAAGTGGCCTTCATTATCTGTTATGGACTTCACTTTGAGATCTATTTTGTCAGATATAAGTATTTCTACCCCAGCTTTTTTTTCATTTCAATTTGCCTGTAACATATTTTTCCATTCCTTCACTTTCAGTCTGTATGAGTCCCTCTTCTGAGGTGGGTCTCTTGTTAACAACATATAGATAGGTCATGTTTTTTTTTTATCCATTCAGCCACTCGATGTCTTTTGATTGGAACATTTAGTCCACTTACCTTTAAAGTTATTATTGAAAGGTTTTTATTTGTAACCATTTCTATTTTTGAGCGTGTGTTTCCTTATCTTTTTATTTCTTCTTTTTACAGCATTCTCTTTAGCATTTCTTGCATTGCTGGCTTGGTAGTGATAAACTCCCTTAGCCTTTTTTCATCAGCGAAGCCCCTGATTTACCCTTCAATTTTGATTGATAGTCTTGGTGGATAGAGTATTCTTGGATTCAGTCCCTTGCTTTGCATCACTTTGTATATCTCCTTCCATTCCCTTGTAGCTTGATGTGTTTCTCTTGAGAAATCATTTGATAATCTGATGGGGGATCCTTTTTAGGTAACTCTCTGTCTCTCTCTTGCAGCCTTTAAGATTCTCTCTTGCCCTAACCAGTTTGGCTCAGTGATAGAGTGTCGGACTGTGGACTGAAGGGTCCCAGGTTCAATTCCAGTCAAGGGCATGTACCTAGGTTGTGGGCACATCCCCAGTAGGGTGTGTGCATGAGGCAGCTGATCAGTGTTTCTCTCTCATCGATGTTTCTAACTCTCTGTAAAAAAATCAATAAAATATATTTTTTAAAAAGATTCTTTGCCATTAACATTTGCCATTGTAATTATGACATGTCTTGGTGTGGGTCTTTTGGGATTCATCTTGCTTGGGACTCTCTGTACTTGTGTAACTTTTTTCATCCCCATATCAGGGAAGTTTTCTGTCATTATTTCTTCAAATAAATTTTCTAATCCCTGCTGCTCTTCTTGTCCTTCTGGCAGCCCTATTATACGTATGTTACTTTGTTTCAAGTTGTTCCAAAGCTTCATTAGGCTTTCCTCCTGCTTTTTAATTTTTTTCTCCAGTTGCTGTTCAGATTGGGCTTGTTTCTGTACTCTATCTTCTAACTCATTAATTCGGTCCTCTGCTTCTACTAGTCTACTGTTGAAGCCTTCCATGGGGTTTTAGATTGTAGCTATATCATTATTCATTTCTTCCCGATTTTTGCATAGGTTGTTGATTTTCTCACCATCCAGTGTATGAACTGTATGACCATTACTCTGAATTCTTTTTCTGTCATGATGCATGCTTCCATTTCACTTATTTCCTTTCTTGGCGATGCCTCCTTTTTTTCCTCTGGGGATTGTTTCATTGTCTTCCCCATTCTGACTATCACCAGAAGGTTCAAATGTCAAGTTGCAGGGGCCTGAGCCATGTGCAGTGGGAGTTTTGCACACCCCAGTGTCACTGAAGAGCTCTGACACCAAGACGTGTGGCTGTT